>OMNW01023868.1:102448-146942 GCA_900303245.1 Selene dorsalis
TATATATAATAATTTATATAATTTAAATCATAATTTTGTGAACTTAGAATTCCTTTGTCATCAATATGCCAGAATTAAGCTTTTACTAACCATTAGCAGTGCACATGACAGACTCTTAAGCCTTGCGACTGGATGTTTCTTACCAAAAAGCTCTTTTGTGAGAACGCTTATATCTTTTTACTCTTTTTTATTTTATTCTGTTTTTTTAGCTACACAAAGTAACACTGTCAATTAATAAAGCAGACGTGATTTTCACTTGCAAAAAAACAAGAACCAGCCCCACTTTGCGCTCTGCTGACAGTGTCAGTACAGCAACACATGTAGCACTTATGCGTTAGCTCTGTAGGGCAGCAGGACTGTTGGATACTTGATTTTTTGACATTGTGTGTTCGCTTGGATAGTTGTTTTCCACGGGGGTGTTCATTTTAATAGGACCAATAAAATATTAGCTGAAATTAGGTCACATTCATCATCGTGAAATCAAACCTGTCAGCTTTCACAAGTTACCATCCTCCAGTACAGTGTAGTGCTACAGTTGACAGTAATTACATATACTTCATTGGCCCCTGAGGTAGATTTTCTGAGTTGTAATACAGTAAACGAATAAGGCACATATGTGAAATCTATTTCCTTCACATATGGAATCAACATATTTCTCAGTATGTATTTCATTCATTTCCAGGTAACAGATCTATTTTAAGGCTCAGTCATAATCACACCCAGGTTTTCCTCGCATTACCTGCCCTCTCTTACATTCATCTTTTTATCATAAGAAAATATTACCCAACTCACAAGGCAGAAACAATGACAAAGGAAGCTAAATTATACCAAATGTGTATTTTAGATATGGATACTAACAGGTGATGACATGTCTAGGTGATGTCGAGGTGTCAAGTTTCCACTGTGGCAAGATGTTTGATTCAACCCTGAGCTGGGCAGTATGTAGGTTATATTTGCTCTCTGTGGTCATGAGCAAGTCCTTTATTTTGTGCCTGTGTCATTGCAGTCTACTATTCAAGCTCAAAATTGAATCAGCTTGCAAATGTTCATTTTGTCTTTTTTCTGTTACTAATATTACTATTTCTTTTAAACAGACAAAATAAGTTAGGAGATTACCTTCGCATGTTTCGACTGTCACCCTGCAGTCCTCTTCATCTGGTGTGTCATTTTATCAGCCGATGCACCCCGCTGTCCAATGACCTCTGGAGTAGAGCCCAAGGTGTGAGCAAGCATGAATGTGAGGTCGGCCAGGCTGGCCATGCTGGGAACATCAGCTGATAAAAGAATGTCTAGTCAGGTGAGGAAGACTGCAGGTTGACAGTCGAAACATGTAAAGATAACATCCTAACTTCTTTTGTCTGTTTAAAAGAAATATTTATGTTACCAAAATTGAATCATCTGAAATTCCTATACATGTCTTTCACAATATTTTTTACATGGGGAGGTCCATCATTTTATTGACAGTCTCTAACATATAATACAGTTTTTGCAGAGAATGTCCCCATATGATCACAATGAGGAAGTTTGCACATGTCTTACATGATACCATCACTGAAATAGCATCTGGGGAAGCTTTCCCATTCTGAAAGCACTTGGGGATTCCCTCACCTCACTACTCATTCCCAGCAGCCCCCCAAAATACACAACTGATCTTTGCTCATTATGTGCTCGACAAGGGGTGCCTCCTTGTTGGATTTTCCACTTCTGGTGCTGAAAAACAACCCCTCCTTGCAACCCCATGAATACTTGGGGAGAGTATAGCTCCAGGTCTGGTGGCATTTGAGAAGCTTCCACTGCTCTGTGTTTACAGTACGTGTTCCAGTGGCATTCGTATACAATAGGGGAAGGCTGGGGTGAAAAATAAAAAAAGGGACACACACACACACAATGCAGGTTGTTAAATGTTAGCATTCTTTCCAAGCACCTTCGTGCAATGTTTGGCCTTAACCTACCATTTATTTATTATGGAGTCAGCAGTTTAGTTCATTTAACAGGGGATTCCGTTTTTCCCCTGCAAATGGTTTCTGTTTCCCTTTGTTTGCCTGTTAGACAGTTGTAATTCAGTCCAGCAAGGGGTTACTCATGATTTGCATGCAAGGAATTGAAATTTGCATGGAAATCAAATTGCCCAGAACTGAAACCACTCAGTGTTTTCCTCTCAGTGCTCAATTTACAGTGTTTGTGCCAACTCTGTGACCTTTCTGTGATGATGTACAGATCCACATAAAGATTTTCTGTTATAAAGCTGTATAAAATTTGCTCATCAAACAGCCTGGTGAGTAGCACATACAATACTCTGACACTCATATTGCCCTCCCTGAATCTGAATGCCCATGGTAGAGTCAGTATAGGATTTCCTATATGTCCTTGTCAGCAGTGAATAATATACGCATAATGGCTATAGAACTTGGCAGCCTTTGATGGATCTTTCAACAGGAGTCGACTCGAGCCGCTATGTGTTGTAGAGCCTGGTGACTTAGAGACACTGCTCTGGGTTGCCATGCTGGTTTTATCAGTTTGCTTCCCGCCAGCGTCTTTGTCTCTTTCCTCTGTCTTTAATGGGCAACAGTGGCATTGAGGAAATAATGAATCATGCTTTTAATTGATGTCTTTTATGGAGGACTTCAGAAATGCATGCGTCTTTATTGGTTCATTGGTTGCAGCACACGGAAATACTTGTATCCTGCTGCTGCCAGTGTGGTGAACTATGTCAGTGTTTATGTGGGATGAATTGTCTCTTAACATACACACATACAGGACACAGCAGATTTTGTGGAAATAGAGGTCACAGTCACTTTCAGGCTTGGCTCGCTTACCACAAACCATGAGATATTTTAACAACATAAAGAACTGGAATTAGTTACAAGTTCCCTGTGATGGGTACCTACATCAAAGCACATTCCCCTTGGTGTGAAGTCTGTAGTGCTTTTTAATTGATACCAGCACTTTCTTTGTTAATAACCCATCTGAGATTAGAAGCAGCCTTAATGGAATCACCCTTTGGCTTCCAAGGGAAAGAATTTGTTGGGTTGAAATCTGTTTTTGATATGGGAAGACAAATAATCAGGTCATTAAGGGTAACCATAAAGTGTGTCGGAAATTTGAGCAAAACACATGGAAAAAGCTGATTGTTGTGAGACTGGACGAGGCTGTGTAGCAAAGAAGCTCTTAAAACAAATGAAGCTTCTATAAATAGTGCGAGGTTGGATTACAGAAAAAAATCAAAACTTTATGTGTAAGCCAAAAATCAGATCATAAAGTTGATCAAATATAATACTGTGCCACGGGGTATGTCAGGGTTCTCAGAATCATATTAGGTAGAGGGCCACATTCTTTCAAGTGACACCTTAAGGGGGCTGGATTATTTTTTTGCAACAATTAAACATCAATATCAATTACTCAGGTCAACACATTGATATTTTAGGCTACTTTCTGATTTATTAAAATCAATCAACTTATAGCCCACCGATCAAAACACCGGTAACACAATGTAAAATTACAAATGTAGTACTGAAAAAATAGTCTACCAACAGTTTTTCTTATTCATACAACTCTTTTTACAATTTGAATCTGAGTCACTCACAGAGTTAACAACTCATACAACTCGTTTTACAATTTAAATCTGAGTCACTCACAGAGTTAACAACTCACACAACTCGTTTTACAATTTAAATCTGAGTCACTCACAGAGTTAACAAGTAATAGTCTCCTAAAGAAAACTTTTTCCCATCAAACAACTCTAAACAATAATTTCAATTGGTGTTTAAATCTGAATCACTCATTAATTCGAAGCTACATTTTATAATGGTAGTTATAGTTATGAAACGCAATCCATTGTTCAGAATAGTCTGTTGAGATGGTTAGTCCAGCTGCCCTGTTTTCAGTAGATGTATAATCCAGTGCACTATAGTAGCAGGAAAAGGAGATAAAGAGAGGGAGAGGGAGTGTGCAGTGGCCTGTGCAACTGTGTGGATAAGGAAGAGTTACTTACATTTTCACTTGCTGGTTGACACCTGGCGCCTTTTGGCTTTTACCAACCTGTCGACATCAGGAACCAGCTTCTGGGCAGTTGCGATTTTCATGATGTCATTCGGATGTCCGTGGGTCAGCCGACTACGCAGTTTGGACTTGTTAATGTTCATCATTGAGAAAGCCTGCTCGCATAGATATGTTGTCCCAAACATGCGCAGTATGTTTGATGAAGGCTGTCATTGAGTAATTTGGTGTCAGGTATTGATAGAAGGATTCCAAGTCAACTGATGCAAATTTGTCCTTTAACAGTGTGCGTGTTCTTGTACATATCCATCCTGTCGTAATCCATCATTTCATTTGGTAAGTGCGAATACTATCATGATACTCTATCATGAGTTTGTTGCGGCCCTGCATGTTAACATACAACACATTCAAGTGTTCTGTAATAAGCAAGACAAGCCAGTCAGAAGTGTTTGAGCACTACTCCTCGGCTCAACCAACGGACCTCAGTGTGATAGGGAAGGCCGTGCGCAATATTGTGTTCAGCTAGAAGAGCCTCAAATGGTGGTTTAGTCCTCTGTCTGATAAAATTCACAGTCTGGATAACAACACACATGACATCCATTTTCAGGATCTTGCTGGGTTAACAGCCTGAACTTTCCCTCTGAAGCTTTACAACTACACCTGCTTTCTTCCCCACCATAGATGGTGCGCCGTCAGTTGCAAAGCTGACTGCGCAACTCCAGTCCGCCTCAAACCTGTCCAGGGCTCTGACGAGGTTTGCTAACAGATCGTCAGCCGTTGTAGTGTCTGTCATCAGCACCAGCGCCACAAACTCCTCTGTAACAGTCAGCGATGCATCCACACCACGAATAAATATTCCTGATTGGGCAGCATCTGTCACATCAGTGCATTCATCAATAGCAATAGCGCGAAGGCAATGAAGGACTTGACTCTGTCATTTAGTTGATTGTTTAAATCTCCAGCAAGGTCCTCAGTTTTCCCGGCCACATTTTTTCTAGACAGGCTGATGTTAGCGAAAGCTTGTCTCTTCTCAGGACACACCAGCTCGGCTGCCTTCAACATGCAGCTTCTAACAAATTCCCCCTCTGAGAACGTCTTGGACGCTGCAGCTATTTCATTAGCAATCACATAGCTGGCCTTGACTGCTCCATCATGTGTCTCTCGAGATTTGGAAAGCACAGATTGTTGTTTCATTAGAGATGAAGCTAGCTCATTCACCTTTTCGGTGTGGACTCGCCATATTTCTCCACACGGGTCTCAGTGTCGTTTCAGGTTGTATTCCTTCGCTACCGCCACTTGTTGTGAGCAAATAAGGCATACAGGTTTTCCATGTACCTCCCAGAAATAATACTTCTCCTTCCTTCTTTCTTGAAATACCCTGCATTCTGTGTCAACCTTTCTCTTTTTCGATAGCATGTTTGCTAGGCTCGTGCGCAATTGTCATCACCCCACAGTTTTTCTGGTGGATTCCCAGTAGCATTACTAGGATTAATTAATCCATTGTTAATTCATAATTAATTTATAATATCATAGACATATCTTACTTCAGCCTACACATAGCTGATAATAACTGGATGTGAATATACTTTTTAATTAAATTCATTAATTAATTGTTATTTTTCCCTCTCCATCCGGGGGGCCGGATGAAACCTGCTTGTGGGCTGGATCTGGCCTGTGGGCCGTATCTCTGACATCTCTGCTGTACATGTTTATCTACTCTGCTTGATGTGAGATGCATCTAACTTCTTGACTTATTTTTTCCCCATCATGCCTCTGGCTATTTTGGGATTTTTTTTTCTACAAGAGTGATTAGCAGACACAGTGTGACAGGGGTTTGGTTTCTCCAGCCCTTTGTTAAGTGTGTATCTTTAAGATTGCAGCATGGTAGGTCATGATAAAAGCACTGAATAAGATGATCCACCCTCATGCTCATTATTCAACCATTCTTAGCTCAAAGTCAGTAGGTCCTGGGTGTGAGCGGACTGCAGCAGAGGACAAAGCATTCAGAGACGTATGGCTGTTATCTGCGTGCTTCCCCTCCCATGGTGCCCTTTTGTTATGCAGCTTTCAACTGCAATATCTCACTTGTTAACAGAGAATTAGCATGTCTTGTAATGACGCACACAGGTGCCATTTTATTTGATTCATTAAAATCTGTTTGTTTCTTTATCTATTTTTCTAACAAATCAGCAATAGTTTGTTATTTCCATTTGTGAAGCTCTGGGATTTATAAATGGAAATTAGATTTCCTTTTAAATTATATATCCTGCATTGGGGGAAAAAATGCCATCTGTCACTGTAAAAAGATGATTGCAACATGGAGTGATTGTAATGCTTTACCTCATTGTGCAGTCAGATCCACTATATTTTAGATTAACCACACTCATAAATTTCAAGGAAAGCTTTTTCCAAAGTTGATATGAATAGCATGTTTGAATTTATCCCTGCAATATCTTTTGATAATGATTGGAACCAGTGCCTGAAAAAAAACAACAACACATATGTATATTATCAGGATATCATAGCATCAGGCATCTGCTAACAGACTTACTGAATGGAACCTATTACCATCTAAGAAAAAAAAAGAACAGTTCCAGTGATTAACTATGGATTATACAACAGATATTTACAGCCAAGATATCTGATTTTTGCAAACATAAACAGTCTGTGCACGATAGACACACACAGGAGGGTACAACGAAGAAAAAAACACTTGGTCTTGATCTGATTCATGATGACTGAGCAGAGAAGTCATAATGATAGAAGACAGCTTGTAACTTTGTAAAGCTTGTTACTTTAAAGGCCACCTGTCAGTTTCATGGGAAAAAAATAGCAAAATCAGTGTAGAGGATGGAGCACCATATCGGCTATAGCCCATCACAACTTATTACTGGTTACCCTTGAGCAAGGCATTAACTGCCTCAGTAGATCTATGTAGTGGCTGACAATATATTATGCTGCCCTCATCCACATGTGCATGTTTCTCAATTCCCTACCATAACAGTGCCTTTCACAGACCCCTGGTACAAACCTTCAAGGATCAATACAGCTTTATTGCACATGTGTTGTGTTATCTAGATAATAGACTGCCACTGATTTTATTTATTACTCCAAACTGATCACAGGATTGCTAGAGGGGATTTCAAATATGTCCAATGATCCCAGAAATACCCACTAAATCTCGGGAATCATCTAGTTTAACAGTATGCAAACCATGTCTTTCCTTTAAGAGGATTTTAAGAGACCTTTATTAAACTGATAAAACTCAGACACCACTTCATTATGGATACTTGAAGTCTGCCTAATCCTCCTCAGTGAAGGGGTTGAGCACACATTAAGCTGTTAAAATTAATTTACCAAAACATTTGAATGTGATCAAGGTTAATTTCCTCTCAAGAAATGGTTCTCCCTGCTGTGGCATTTGCCACTTTCCAAATCAAAACCACTGTACCTTTAAAACCCTGAGACCTTTCTGGTCATGATTTTAACAGTAAGTGGTTATGTGCTGGTTGATGTGCTAATGCACATGAAAAGGGGAGTCCTGGGCAGGTTTTCAAGCAGTAACAGAGAGAGTTTCCATTTGAATTCCATGAGGCGACTGTTTATGGTGGTGTTTCCCAGTGAGCCTGTAGCACTGCTGCTGCACTTGTTTTGTTTTGTTTTTGTTCTGGATATTGGAAAGAATCTGTTTCCAACATAGATGAGCCATGCCAAATACCCCTTGATGATGCCTTGTCCTACACAACCACTCCCAGATGCTTAGCAAGTTTTACGAATACACTTTCCTCATTATTTGGGGCTTTACTTGTTTGGCATTATACTGGCCATGTTCACCAAAGCACAGAAATGAGTAGGTTTTTATTATAAAATGTGGGAAAATCAGGACCTTCAGATATGGGCTGGACTTCAGAGTTTGTGCGCAGAACAATGTCACGGTAGATAGTATGTGAAATAAGTGATGCCAGTGAATAAAAAGAAAAAACAGATGCATGCTAGGGCAACAATGTCAGTGTTAAGTTAGTTAATTTTATGTAACTGATGTAATTTCTTTATCACAGCGATGTAAATTACTGCCATTATCATGGAAATTCCAGGTCTTATTGTTTGGCTTTGAGCATCACCGTTGTACAACATCCAGCTCAGTTCCAGATTCGAGGTTAGGTAATATACCCCACAATGCTTTTCCTCCATAGGTGTGTATTCACATGTACCATTATACACTCATAGGCAGAGGATTTATATCCCACCTTCTAAACGATATAGCTTAGACTCGCAACTGTGTATTTAACTTTCCCCTCTTCCATGGTGTAAACAGCCACAAGCACCACAGAGGTGCATCTACTGGTTGTGTAAATCTACAGCTCTCATTTACTGACATAACCCTTGTAGAGCATGGTTCTAATGCCTTTTTTCAGTTAAGTGGGATACCCAAGACCAATACCTCGGGATTTGAGGTAAAAGTCACTGTATTTAAATTGCTTTGTGCTTTCTTAAATGTGCACTTTAATCAAAATCAAAAAGGTAGAAGTGTTCCTTTGTATTAAGGATAAATTTGCAAGTATGAACCACACTGAAGAGATCTGATCTCTGAAAATAAATTCTAAGTGTGGAATAACTGTGGGAAACAAAATTGTCTCTGGTTGTAAATTAAATAACTTATTTTTGTTTCCTCTTCCTTTCCTCATTTTTCTATCTATAAGAGCAAATATAACTCCATCAGGTACCTGTAAGTGTGTGAATTTATTATGGTGATAAGATAAAGAGTCCAAAATTTCACTCCAGTTCTCTCTCTCTCTCTACTCCAGTTTAAAAGCTGAAAATATTGTTGACTCTAATTTGAGCCCATTTTCACACATTTTTCAGAAACCCTACTTTCTCTTTTGTTTATTTCAGTATATTAAGACATAAAGCTGGCAATACTGTATACTCTAAAAAACTGCTATTGAATTAGTATCCTGCTATACTGACATGTGACATAAAAGATCAAAATAATGTCAGGTGCTGTTGTGTTAAAAAAGAAAAGTTGTGCAGTGCTGTTTCTGCCTTTCAGTGGCTATCTTTGTGATCACTTGGTCAAGTTGGAGTCAGTTCAGCTCAAGCAGTCTCCATCATGGCCCAGATCATTACGCTGTTTGATCTCACCTCCAAAACCAGCGGCACACTGTCTCCTGACATGTACTGGGACTTTGATTAGCATCGGAGGGGAAACAAATGGCGGACCTGATTCGGAACCAGTGCTGCTGCCTTATGGGGAAGATTACTGGCAGGTGGGGCCAATTGGGGAACAATGGACCAGTCCAGGGTTTGAAGAGCAGATGATTGCTGACAGATGGAAGCCTCCCAGTCCAAGAAGAAAGCAATCAGGTGGGAGAGGAGGACGGGAGTGTGGGGGGTCGATGGGAGGAGGACAGCGCCATGGTTGCTACCAGGCAGATAAAAGTACGGCATGATGTCAGACTGACTCAGCGTGCACATCTACACTTACTGTGGCCTTAAGCTAGGCTGATGTAATGCTACCTCTCCCCTTGTGGAAGGGTCACAAAGAGCAACAGCGCTAGATAACTATAGACGGGCGCCACCAGAGGGTGCCCAGCTTAAAGGGTAAGCCTGCTATCAGGTGAAGTCGTCTTTTAGAGCTTCCTTCCTTCTGGTGGTGCCACAGTATGTATATAGTTGTGTCTTGGCTGTTATTTTACAAAGGACAAAGCAGACTCTTTCTGCTAAGGAAGCTCAGGTCCTTTGGAGTGCAGGGAGCACTCCGGAGGACCTTCTTTGACACTGCGGTGGCATCAGCCGTCTTCTTTGGAGTGGTCTGCTGGAGCAGCAGCATCTCAACTGCTGACAGGAAGAAGTCCAGCTTTGACCTGGGTTGCCCCCTCGACCCAGTGCAGGCGGTGGGAGAGAGGAGGATGACAGCAAAGCTTTTATCACTGCTGCACAATGACTCCCACCCCATGCAGGACACCATCACTGCTCTGAGCAGCTCCTTCAGCGATAGACTCCTTCTCCCTAAATGTGTGAAGGAGAGATATCATAGGTCCTTCCTTCCTGCCACTGTCAGACTGTATAACAACCAGCACTGCTCCCAGTAGACCACATACACATGAAATAACAATGTGAAAAAATAATGTGCAATAACAACCTCTCGCTGTTGTCGTGTTCATAATGTTCATATTCTTTATTACTATAGCTCTTCTTCTCCTGCACTTATGTAAATTAGGGATACCTACCCCAGTTCTGTCTGTTGCTATCCACTTTGCTGCTGCAGCACTGTAAATTCCCCCATTGTGGGACAATAAAGGATTATCTTATCTTATTTACTTTAATCATTTTTAAGTCATCATATTAAAATAATAAGGACCTCTAATTATGACTCTGTCATTTTCAGGGACTCAAGATAAACATGCTCAGATAAAGTCAAAGCTAGTGATATGCTTACCATTTGAATAAGAAACATTTTAAGACATTTAAATTTAATTGTGAATCTTAAATTGTTGACAAACTATTGGTGAATTCTTCCACTGCTGTATGTATTTAGTTTCCTGACTTTTCATTATTCTTAGTATTGATTTCAGCATCAAGTGAGTCAAGCCTCATTATATTACAGACCAGAGATGAGAAAAAAAGTAAATTAACAAATAGTACAGTTATTATGTCACTGTGTGTGCAACTACCTCTAAAAATATCTATTATATATCAGGATAAATGAAAACAGGCTTGGTTTATCCACCCGATCCAGAATCTTATCCGAATATCTCCAAAAGGGAAGAAGAATTTAAAATGCCAGATGGCTGCACAGTGAGGATTTTCTGCTCTTTTTTTCATCCTTTCCATAATGTGATATTCTTTAATAAATATTGAAATCACTGACTGTGCAGAGATATAAGACTAATCTGTAATGTTAGGGCAGTCTCTGTTTTGCTCTTGAAGTAGTCTAATGCATGAGGCAGTTAAAAATATAAAAATACTAATCCCCTTTAGTTTTAAGACTACAAGTTAGCAAGGCTTGCCCCAAATAACTCAGATCTAAGCCAACTTAGTCAGTCTCTTTCATAAGAATAGGCCCTAGGTTAAGATCAGCGGTCACTCTGAATCAGACAGCAAAGACGCCTATTCAAAACTAAACGTCCAATCTACAGGAAGGGCACATGAGTAAGCCTCGTAATAATGTGTTTACAAACCTTCTCTGACGTGAAAACAACTGTACTCACCACACACGCAGGATGACCGATCAACCATGACGAATCAAGGAGCTTCTGCGAAATGCAACATATAAGCAAATGCAATTACAGATTGAGATGCAGCTATAATTAAACATTTCCAAGGGAGTGGCAGTTCACCTGGAATGCCTCCCGAGTGGAAGTAACACTGAGTGCCTCATCAGCATGGCACCATAATGATTTTAACACTGGGCTTTATTCCGGCTGTTACCATAGCAGAGTCTGGATCCATACAGCTGGCAATTACTTTAGAGACCAAGACAGACCAGAATAGATAGAGCGAGACAGACGGACAGGGAGGAAGTGAGATAGAGCTTGATTGAGGATGCGACACAAAACAAGACGGGGGAGAGAGAAACAGACAGAGAGAGAGTGAGTCCAGCCAACCCTCAGGTGTTAGTATGTGGATTACTGCCAGGGTGGGAAGAGTAATGAGAATATCCTATTCAAGAACAGGGAAGTTTAATGTGTGGACACATTAATATTAAAGAACAATATTGTGTGTGTCGGTTAAAAGCTTCTGAGTTAGTTTTACCAAGGAGGGTCATGGTAACATGATTTTTTCCATTAATTTTAGAAATGATGGAGAGTTGAAGCGAAATTGCACTTATCGGTTAGTAATATAAATCTCAATGAATACTAACACTGCCATAACTGTCACAGTAAAATTATATGATAGGACAACACTATTCAATTCCATATCTGCAATAATAATAAATGTGTTTTAAGTGACAACTGGTTTCCCAACACACTGAAAATAGTACATGTACAGAAATGATTTATTCAAAAAGAGAAATAAAAGTAATTTTAGTTATTTAGTAAATTGTTATTTTCCACCATTATCCTC
Organism: Selene dorsalis; assembly: GCA_900303245.1. NCBI lineage: Eukaryota > Metazoa > Chordata > Actinopteri > Carangiformes > Carangidae > Selene > Selene dorsalis. Next base: position 114,512 of record OMNW01023868.1, read on the forward strand.
AGTTGCCCAGGATACCAGGAGATGAAGTAATTTCACACAACTATTCCAGCATAAACATCTGCTATGATTTCCAGCTCTTCTCTATCAGACAAGCCATTGCCCACAATACCTGGCTGTTCATTTTCCCATGATGCCACTCTGGTCTTTTACATAATTATAATTAAAAATTCCAACATAATGACTTCATCAAGTGGATAGCACCAAACCTATATTTATGTTAGTGTTACACCGAGGTTACTACACAAAAATAGTGATATACAGTGAGGCATAACCCACTTCCCTCCACCATTTCCTTCGGCGCCACCACTTCAATTTATCAAAAAACCAGAAGATGTCCAACAGCAATAATTTCAGATATTCACTTAAATTTATTTTTAGAACATGATTATGGCAGTTGGTACACATTTTCCACCAAGTGAAGGGGTCTGCACTTTGCAAAATGTTTCTTTTTCTTTGCACAAAAATGTGACCATATTCCTACTGCCTTGCACAGGACTCACTGGCCCTGCTGTTCTGTAGCTGAGCAACATGCAAACACACAAAGCTTCATTTGTAAAGCAGACGGATCAGTTATATGATACCCCTCCACTTTAGTCATGGTCTGGGTTCCTGGTTTTCTTATCCATGGCAGCGGGGCAAAAATGGAAAGTATGAATTCAATTTATTGTATTTTTGAGCTTTTCTGTATCCCAAAATAATTTTTCCAGTTGTTGTGCCACTTTATATTTTTAGCACTTTTTAAAAAATAGTCACTTTCAGATTCAATACGCCCACTTTCCAGCCAAAATTGAATACATTTGGACAAGCTATAGAACTGTGTCAACCCTTTTCTAGTTGAAACTGATGTAATTGCTGTATTTGATTGGCAAAGGAAACACTGTAGTTACTGATCTTAGATCTAACATCCATGAATCGGGTAAAGTGTTTCCCCTTTTTATACAACTAATTTTCCTACTCTGGACCTTGATTTAATTTTTCTGAGCATTTGTTGCTTTTTAGTTGCTGTTCTTTTTCCCCTATTCAGCCATGATGGCTATCACTCCTTATGCCACAGTAATTGTTGCTGTTGCCCAAATCATAAAATGCATATATCCTGTCCTCTATGTCTGCTAAGTAAATCTCACAATTTACCTGGCAGGTCTAAGTCAAATTCATCTGTGTAGATGAACTCTCTGTCACAGAGTTTCAAGAAGATTTGTATCAGCAACTTCTCCAGATCTGATCTAAGCTTTTATTTCTTTCAGACGAAGGTTTGACAGCGATTCAACCTTCCTTAGCAATCAGTGCGAGTGTGTCAGTTCGTGCTTAACTTTCAGCCATCCTTTCAATACAGTTGAATGCAGAGAGAAGTGAATGCAAGAGCATGTACAAAATGATTGAGGCATCAAACACCATCATCGCAATATACCAAGTATATGTCAGGATGTTTGAACGCCGTGCACATTATCCAACAGGCCGTGAACTGACAGTGCTGTTTGATCTTTTGAGAAAAGGAAACATTACCTCAGTCATTCACCAGAAAAAATACAGACTCTGGTCAGTTGTTTACATTTAATTTTTCACTGAAAAGGTGAAGAAAAGAGAGAGAGAGATTGTGGTTGAAAAAAAATTGGAAGGCGGCTCAGATGAACTAATATTTCAGTAAATGTAAAATCAGCTGGGTTTATTTTAAAGCAGCCCTCTATTTTTATAGTAATTTGTGCTGCTCATTTCATAATGTTAGTCTTGGACCTGGCACGGTGAGAGTGCAGAGCCGTGTTAGATTAGCCATCTGCACAGTGTAAACACAGACCTATCCTGCTCAGGAAAGGAGCGCAAGGATGAGATGATGTTAGTGCTATCTTGTTAAAGTCACATGTAGGATAAACCACATTACCTAGGCTTCCCAATCACAGATCACAGTGAGAGAGGCAGTTGACACAGACAGAGTCAATCCCCTGCACAATTATGACTGACTAATTAAATCCTGTGTGCGTAGCTACGTATGGTCCAAGCTCAGCCACATCAAAACTATGTGAACCTTCCCGGCACAGAGAGAAGCTGAACCTGATGAGCACATAGCAAGGGCGTTGTCCATTAAAGAAAACCCCTGAGTTTTCTCAGAGCTTTCTGGGTTTGTAGAGCTGCTTTTTAGGTGGTCCTGCGGAAACTCAGGCACCAGAGAGCTCTCAGGGTCTGTACAGTGTTGAACTTTTTTCCCCCGGTCCTGGTGTAAAGGTTTAATGTTATTTTTCTCTCCCTCACCATTCAACTTGTTTTCTCTTGCAGTCTCCTTAATGAGACATCAAAGGCCATGGAGCCACAGCTGTGATTTGGTGTTGTGTGAAGTCATTGGACTGGAGCTCCTGGTTTGTGCCAGTTTTGGGAGAAACATGTAGACTATTGAGTCAGTGTGTATGATAAAGTCAAAGAGTACTCCTGGTTGTAGTTCAGCACCTCTTCTGTGATGTAAGACAAGATTGGAGTAGGCTCACATTTGTTTTATCATGGGATTACAGCTTTGTCTTTTAGAGGTTAGTAGTTTCAGGACCCAGGTATAGAAAGAACAAAAGTTCATATGTGCAAAAATATATTTTAACAAAAATGAAAGCAAAACTCTGAAAATGAAAGGTAAATTCAAGAGCAAATCATCATGAAGACTTGACAGAAACAAAGTAGTTGTCTTAGCAAAGCAGAGGATAGGACAGATAGACAGATGGATAGATGTATAGATTACTTTATTTAAACCCAGAAGGGTAATTTAAATGTCATAGCAGCAACTGAGGGAAATACAAAATACATCTGGGGGGTAGGGATGATTGGACACAGGTGACACACATCAGGGCAGGACAGAGTATCAAAGATGTGGGAACCCAAATGGAGACAGAGAGGAAAACAAACGGTGAATATATTGACGTAACTTATTTCAAAAGTCCTAACAAAGTCTGTAAAAAGTGATTACAGGGGCAGATCATGAAATTGTATGTTTTATGAATGCCTCAGGTTTCAAAGATCAAATCAGGGTGCAAATTGATAACCACAAGTTCAGAGTCATGCGTGACATTTTTTTTATTTGCGTTATTGAGCACTTATTGATGTACTCTCGAGCAAGACAACGGCAGACTGTCCATTAGTTCATTTTTCTGAGCATTATGTGAGTATCAGAATGTGAACATACATCAAGATGGCACAGTTATCATTACACGTACCAGAAACTGCATTAAAGTCTCTTGGTGCTCTCTCGTGTAACGTGAGATGAGAGAGCAGCCCTGAAAAATCTCTTCATTTCCTCTTTTCTTTCTCTCACACTCGGGAAACTTTGAAGTCTGAGTCCATCTTGCTGACACAATGTCCTTCCCAGCCAGGAAAGGGAGGGGTTTCACTGTTTCTCAGATCATGTCTAAAGCTCAATATCTGAGACTGATGTTTTTTATTTTTCTAATCTGACCTATATTTTAAGTAGCAATTTGGTTGATATATTCATATATATTCCTAGCTAGAAGGCTTTGGATAGACAATGAACTTGTCAGCTTAACCAGTAATGAATTTGTCATAATATTAGTGGATATGAAGTAGGTAACATTAACATTACTCTCCAGTGACAACCACATATTTTCAAATATGTTGATTTTGGATTTTTCAAGATAAATTAAAGGACTAGGTGTTTCTTTTGGGGTTAAGAGAATTATCCTGCTTCTCTAGCCAAATAAACCATTTAAAACCCATTGGATTACTGCATCTGAAAAATGCATTGATACAAAGCTGTAGAAAGGAATGTTTTCATATATCATCAAAAGCTAACATTTTCAAGATTTATGCTTTTCACAGGAAAGTGACGATTTTCAAATTTGGGGCACATATTTATTCAATATCATTACAGCTGTGTCCTAATTTGGAAGCTGGAGCTTTCAGAGTCACCGGGCCCAGCAAGAACCAGCCCCATTTCGCTTAAACTAAATATAAATGTATATTTAGTTTGCTACAGAGTGTCATAAACTTTTAAAATATTTGACTTTACGAGTTAGTTTCAGTACCTGAAAGCAGCAGGTTTCTTATCCGTGAGGCTAAACCACCTCATTTTTGGGAGCAGGTGCCCATTGTGCCAGACACAGTCACAGGATTTGTCAGATAACTGATAGCATAAATTCAACACTGTCAGAATTATTCATGTCAAGCTGACATGGAGCGATCTTCACCTAGGGCCCAGGGAATAAAAACCTTTGGGAGCCATTAAGCACAGCATGTGAAGTCATTAATTAAAGCTCATGTTGCTGGGACATGGAGCTTCAAAAGACACATGGCTGTGTTAAAAAAAAAAGCCAGCGTGTGTAGGGTAGTAGTTGTTGTTATATTAAACACTTTTACCTTCCCCTCATTTTGCCGCACAGTGCATCATCTAAAAATGTTGTCATGAATAATGGGATTTATTTTTTCTTTAATCAACATATAATTTAATTATTGGCAGACAGATATCCAAACAACTATTTATACTGAGTCAAAGCACTTGCCAGAAAACTGTGCAGATGAGTAGACCATGCAGTAGACATATGCTTCCCCTGTTCCTAATATTGTTACAGAGGAATCAGATTATTTGATTTTGTGTAGTAAACACATTCCAGACATTGTTACATCTGCCATATCATGCTTCCCCTTGACTGTACTGTCCCCGTAAACAGGTTAAGTCATTATATTTGTTTGTGTCAATGGATCATCTCTATACTGTGTTACTACATTGAACAAGGGACTGCTTTCTACCCAAGCAGTGATTTGCTGTCATTCCTTCTCTCAGTTCCCTGTGAACTCATTCTAAGTTCGTTAGAAAGAAGAGTAAGAAAGGAGAAGAAATGGTCTCAGTAAATAGTCTTTTTCCAGTGTGGGATGTGTTGAAATGACCCCACAAGATATCAACGTCCTTGCACAATAGAAAACATTCATTTCTTTTGTGCATGCTGGCTAGCAACAGTAGGAATCGGTTGTCTTGGTTGGGTTTTTGTGTACTGTTTGTATATTTGGCTGCGATGATCTCAAGGAAGGAAACTGTGGGTAATTATCACTACAAGGTTGAATAATAATGAATTTTGCTCCACATTTGTTCTTACATAGTCAGAGATAGGAAATTATAATGCAGCATTTGTTTTAGAGCTTATACTGTGGGTGAGCTCAGCCTCAGAGTGATTTACTTATAATCTGGTCAACAGATTGAATTTATTTATTTTTGTATACCCTCACATTGTAGCAGCCCAGCTAGATTCAGTAGCTCTAAAATGAATAGTTTTAGGATAGATTTTGAGCTCTAAGGTGCAGGTGTTTTCAGTTAACACAGGCCCCAGATTACAAGTGGCAACTATCAAATAACTTCTGCCTTTCCAAAGAGGAGCATTATGAACAAATGGCTTACTTCTATCTTCCAGTGTCTTCTACTTGTATGGTTTTCCTATCCTTTGCCATTATACTTAGTTGTGAACTGTGAATTATTCATCCACTTTTGGGGATTTAAATCTGATCACAATCCACTGATGACAACATTTTTCCCTGCTATGTCTCACCAAAGCAAAGTGGCAAATAAATACACAAGGCAGCGGGGAAGACCTCAGTGGGAGTGAAAAAAAGTAGAGTAATAAGACATGAAAAGAGAACTGGATGGAAGGATGGTGTCACATAGCCATGGGGACCCGTGGAGAGGCTTTCTTCCATCATAGGAGCTGAATAATGACCTCAGCTGGTTCTTTTCATCACTAAATTACAGCCATTAACTTCAGATTAATCATCATTATCATCCCTTTCACTGAGAGGGAGACCATGCTGGATGAAGATTAGCTGAATGTCCTCTTAGCACTGATGAAATACTACTAGTTTGTGGCAATGGTTGTCTTTTAAGTTCATAATGTGCTTGCATTTATATATTAAGTTTCACTCAGTTTAGAAAGGAAGTTTCAGCTTTAGGGAATCACCACAAAACCAAAAACACTGACATAATTAATCAGTTAAAATTAGTTTTACATGTATGACACTATGCCGTGTGGTATCTGTCATTCACTGATTTGCTGTAAGACCTAATTTTTTGACCACTTTCACTCCAAAGTTTAAAAGCTTCACATGTTATGTCCCAGTAAATCTATGTCCTTTCATTCTTTCTCACTGACTGACATATTTCCTCTTTACATGTGACCTGGTAGGGTGAGGTAAAAGGAGACACTTGGCAGGTATACCTTCATTTTATTGCACATTTATGCAGGTTGATTAAGCTAAAATAATTAATAAACAATGAAAAAAAAAGTGTACCCTCTCACACCTGGTTAATTTAGGGCTGTTAGCATATCTGTGTTTCAAACTCTGCATTCTTTTAAGGATGGTAGCTGTCGCTTATAGTGACCGCAGCTAAGAATCTAGCCAGTGGACTTTTGAAACAAGACTATATCTTTCTCCTTTGCCTTTAGCCGTTAAGCCTGTACTGCTCAAAGACACACCATAGGTGGCCCAGATATGGCTCCACTTCAAAAAAGATGTTTTTTGAGGGGGTATGAGCAATTGAGGGGAAAAAATGAAAATGTGTGTGTGTGTATAAACTGCATCATATAAAGTCATGTGACGCACAGGTGCACTCCAGGTCATTCAAAATTCCATATGTGAATCAATTTTACTTCAGATTTTAGACTTAATGTCATAAACATGATGGGTAATGTTACAGTCACACACTTAAAGATACTTCCTCTTGCAAAGAGAAATGAATGGAAATTGAGCAGTGGTGAAAAGCGGCATGCATAATAATTAGCCACTGAAAAACTATACTGAACATCAACGTTCATCTTTATTTTCTCAGTGTAATTATGTAAGAAGCACATCTCACCAAGTTCAGATGTTCACTTAAACCACTTTAGCCTCAGGCAACCTCTCCCACATTTCATTTGATGTTGCATAACAATACTAAGCTCCTTTTCAAGTTTGTTCCTCTCTTAAACACCTGTTGACAGTATTCAGTTGTATCTGAACAGACAAGAAGTGTTGCATCAAAAAATGTTATCTTTTTATCCAGACTTAGGACACTTCCACACATCACTGTATATGCAGGAGAAATGATCTGATGATGTGAGAGATGTCTCTGCCAACCCATGCAAAACATTAGGTGTGTACACTGGGATCTGTTACGCACCACCCGTGAACCCCAGATGCACAAACACAGAAACAGTAATGCGATCCGCCATCTTTTCCCCAGTAGGCAGATTTATGCACATAAATCATTTCCTATGCCGTGTTTTGGGGGATTTATAGCAATAATAGGCCATCTCTGCCATTCCCATCCTGTTCCCCCGGTACAGTCCCTGGGAAAAAACCTCACAGGTCTTAACTTTTGGTCACATTGGGTTTTCACTTGCAACGTTACCTTTTCCTAACCTCATGGCCCCCGAACATAATCATGTGTTTCCATGAAGTTACCTGCCCAATCTAATCTCAGAGAGCTTTGAAACAGCAGCAGGCCAGTGTGTAACAATGTTTTGGAACATGTCCATATGACCCTTTTCTGCTGTTTGATCATGTTGGTTTTACTGGGAGGGTCCACTGGTAAAACACAGAGACTGCTCGTACAATAATATCGCCACTGTCACGTTTAATAGACGTCTTGATTGCATGTGTCATTCTTAACTGTGAAGTTTATCGTTGCTCTGTCTATTGCTGAGGTGCTGTTACACATGTGTAGTGTTACAGATTTTCCCTGGTAGCCATTTGACAGGTAAAAGAGTTTGGGGTTGAACTTGGAAGATTTTGTTGTTTACTGTGATTCGCTGTGAGCCTAATATGGGACTGTCATGCTCCTGTTGTTTAGATAAAATTAGTGTGAACCTTTATCACGCAAAATGACTTGAACAAATTGCAATTGCCTGGTCTTACTTTCTTAAGTACAACAGAACAATCAGCATACTTGGTCATCGACATGATCTGCTGAAATGCGAATCAAGTGTGTGTTGTATCAAAGTGAACCACTCACCCAGTTTCTGAGAAGCAGGTTTGCAAGAGCGGCCACACTGTTAACATACAGTAATTACCTAAAGTACCTGAGACAGAAAACAGATTTGCCACAAGTTTTAAGTTGTAAATGAATTTTTGATCTTGGTGTACTGCTTAAACACGTTGTTATGACAATGAGAGTGAATTTATTTTGAAATGATGTGAAAGTACATACAGTTACGGGAAACAGACACCTTTATTTGATGAACCCATTATTGTGACGCACAACCATGATGGTCGTCTGCGCTGTTACTCAGCTGTGCTGCGCTTTCCCAGTGGTTTCAGACGTCAAACTCAAATTTCATTCTTGACAACAAAACGTTCATGAGGACAGTAAACAGCAATTGTCTGTGCAATCCATACAGCTGTTTAAACTTTAACATTCATACATCAACAACACCCTACTCTGTGAAGTCTCACTAACACATAAACCCTCCCCAATGCAGACACTCCTTTCAATTGGAAAATGCCCCTGAACACCTTAGTCAGAACTGTTTGTTTCCAGTATAGCCTAAGCTCACTGCTTTTTTAGATCATGTTCTGTAAGTTGAGAACAAACTGTACGGACACACCAGAGTGAGGCTGAAGAGAGTCAAGATGTACACTGTAGCCTGGTGGCTGTCTTTCTTTTATTAGGTGAGTGAATTTGTGTGAACATATCAGTAAGGTACTCTTTGATTCATGATGCAGTAACTACAGAGTTGGCCTAAAGAACTTTTTGTTATTTACTGTAAATGCACTGTTAAGTTGACTGACTGAACACTGTGGACTGACCTGTCAGTACAGATTTGATGTCTTAAGTCTTAACCTGCAATCACATGTTGGGTATTTAGCTGATAGTCCAGGTGACGTACGTGGTTGCTTGAAGTGGACACGTGGCTGTTGATGGACTCATTGACTCCAAAGGCACTAGGCCACCCCACTGCCTGACATGGGGAAGGCACAGCCGTCTGAGCGATAAATGTGGTAGGTAGTAATGGGGGATAACATCATCCTCAAGCGCAGGAGCCCATCACGCTTCACTCCTTTTTATGACCATCTTAAATGGATACTGCATACTCATTTCCTGTGAAGCACCTGCATAACAGGTCTCGTGGTACTGTGCAAATCTCATATCAGATGGCTTTTTTTTTTCTTATTTTTCGCTGAGCACACATCTACTTCCACAGCTCTGTTCTGCTTTTCATTAACTCATATCCATACATACACACACCTTTATGAAGCAAGGTGAAGTTCTTGGGAACCTGCCCAACAATGGCAAAGAAAGCTGTTATCTTTTGGTTTCCCTCCTGCCACTCTACTCAGATGGACGGATTTTCCAAGACAGTTTACAGATCGCAGTTGGTGAGATGGGTGACAGTTCCAACCTTTGGTCTAGCATCACCACATGTGCCTGTTAACAGATCAGTGGTTTCATAATTATAAAGCACTGTGACAGTGGTTATGATTTGTGAACCCTGTAACTATCCTGGGCTTGTTTGAGTAGACAAGAATTAGTAAGTATGAATGATGACAGACAAACAGAAACAAAGACATGACACAGGTAGGTTGTCCTTGTGCAGGAGTATATACAAACATAATTAAGAAAAGGATTACGTGATCTCCAAGAAGCATGCATTATTTTTGGTTTAATAGCATTAAGTGTTTATGGGTATTACTAAATGAATCTGAAACGTCTGCTGGATTTGTGCCCAACTCGGCTACAAGATATTTATTTGTCTAGAAATTTAGTAATTAATTTTTTCATTTATCTACTTTTTTTTTTTTTTTTTGGATATAAATTTTGGATTCAAGCCAGTAACATTTGTTGAATAAATGACTGCCTTTTCTGCCTCTAATAGGTTTGCCTTACACTGTATGAGGGGATAGAGGCAGATTTGTGTCACATTGATTAAACATGCTTCATATTTTAATTTTATTAGTGCAGTAACTTGTTTTTGCTGTCAGAGTTGCAGATGATGGTCTGTACATGATCTTTCTTTGTTATAGTGAGTTATGGTTCCACCTATTTTAAATATCAATGAGACATTTTTTTAACATGACCCATCAAACTAAAACAGCGGTGGAAAAATCATTTTGGTTCAAAGGGTCTTCGCTAGCTTTGCTAAAGCCCGCTTTTCACAGCAAAACAGATTAGACATTGCTGTGCCCTTCTGAAGTGAGGAGCCATCACCAAAGTAGTTGAAGAGGTGTTTTGGTTCAGCCACTCAATGACATCATGGAGGAGTGCACCCTCGTTAGCAAAAGGGAGGGAGAGCAATTAGCTAGTGCAATTAACCTTTAAAAGGCTGCCTATCTGGAATGAGCAAGGATGAATAATAGTCAAGTCTCCAGTATAAATCCAAGGCATTGCCATCCAAAGATCCTCCCGAGAGACTGCTGAGGTAAATGACTGCAAGGGCACCATGCAGAAGCTTGGTGAGTCAGGAAAAGGAGAGATTGCCAACTCACACTTTGGCATTAGCAAAATTGGCATAAATACTTGTCTTTTCTCCTTTCCTTATCATGGTTTCTGTGACTGCTCTGTTTTTGTTTCCCTGACAGCCATCACAACTCTAATTACCTTCAGGGCCATAAATTACATTGAGGTAGTGACAGATATTTAACTGAGCCTTTGGCCAATCCACAGCAATCACAATGTAGTATTTAGCTCCTGTGGAAATGTCCACAGATTTTTTTTAAAATGAAAAACAATCCAACAACAACTGCCTCAGAGCCCTCACCTTAATATAAAACCTCATATTGGAAAGTGTCAGATTAACCACCCACCCAGGGACAGGTTGAAGATGCAGAAAAGGTGTTGCCCCTAGAGAGCATACATCACTCCCACGATGCCTTGCGCTGACAAATGGGACGGTGGGATGCCGTCACAGTGACGTCTGAGAGGGCCTCTGGTGTGAGAGCAGAGCTTGTGCGTGTTTGTGTATGATAAGGGTCAGTGTGCATTCCGGGTCATTGTTGTCCATGCATTAACCTTCTAGCACCACATCAGCTGCTGCCACCCACCTGCTTAATTACCAGGGGACAAAGGATGGCTGCATGTGAGTGTGTGATGACAGTGCTTTAGTCTACAAGGGTAGGTGGATATGGTGGGGACCCCTTATGTTTTATCTTTAAAGTTAAGCAGTTTTTGTTTTAATTTTAAATTTAGTCCACAGCTCACTGGTCTTCTGATGGAATATTTACCTTTACTTTGCATGACTCAAAGTTACGTTACAACTGCCCCATGAGGACTTTTTGTACTGAAACCTGGCCTCAGCATGTTCTCACTGCAGGAAACACTGGAACAGTAAAATGGGCAAGTTTTTTAGTGGTGTTAGTGACTTGTGTACGTATAATGTGGAAATACTATATGGTACGTCAGAGGTGGAAATACCACTAACATGCGTGCTTGTGTATTTATATACACAATTCCACACTATTGTTACATTTCCATAACAGAGCAACCAGAAACTATAACTGCAGCCCAATCACACTGCTGTGTGAGGAGGTGTGAGGGAAAGAACAATAACTCTAATCATCCTCGCTGATTGGTTTTGCATGCGTTGGCACCCACCCTGTCAAACTGTTGTTTCTATTTGTGGGCAGTCTGACTGCAGAATACTGATATGTCTATATAAATACGACAAAATCCCAGTGACCCACGGTGAAGAGCTTACGCTTACTGGCGACTTGTAGCAATACCCCACCTTCACTAAAGTACATCATGAAACACTTCTGCTGAAATTTCACACAAATTTGTAGCTACACAAAGTTTTACGGTGTGTTGACTGAAACCTGGAGCGTGTCCTCAGATGTCATGCTGGACTATATTTCACATTGTAAGGGCATAAACAGTTTTCCTCGAGCAAGTGTAATGCTTAACAGTTGTGCCGCTGCCGCCAAGTTCCTGGTTTGGTTTAATGACTTTTGGATGGTGTGACTGCGTTTTTGGAAGGCACCAAGGTGTGAATTACTGACTGGAACATCCATTTGCTTCCATCGGACGATGGTGATGCTCAAAGCTAATGGAGACAGGCATAAATATCTAGATGTAATGGATTGCTCATAAACACCATGAACATTAGGTATGATGATTTATTTGTTTTTAATTGAAGATACTGGTAATACAAACAGGTGCCTGTCAACACGTTATCACAAATCAACCTGGAAACTTTTTTTTCTGTTTCATGAAAGGACATCGGGCACAGAAGTGAAACAATGAAAAGCCTTATTTTTGCCATCTTTCACAGCGCTGTTTAGAATCACTGTGATATGTATATGCTCATGTGGTACGTGAGTCTGTGCATGGGTGTTTTTATTGTGTGTGCGTGTGTGTGTGTGTGTGTGTGCGCGTGTTGCACGTCTGTGTCTGAGCTGTTTTTGAGTAATCCATACCAGGTTTTTTTTCTTAATCATCCTTAAGCACTCCTCATCAAACCTGTTTTCAGAATTGCAAGCTCAGCCAAAAGAGATGCGGGATAACGCACGTACCGTAATCTTATCAAAAACAACACTGAAATGCCCTAATCTCTTCTGCAGTGTTAAAGCAACAAGTACAGACGTTATCGAAACTGTTTGATTTCCTGCCAGTAAGTATGAAATCTCAGCTGAAGCAAGTGAATACCCTCAGAAAGAAAATAGAAGATGGAGATAGCAGCAGGGTCTAGTGGCCACACACATACATATTCAGTAATTTTGTTGAGTTACTGTTGTGAAATATTAATAAAGATAAAAAGCTGTAAGTCAAGGTTTGAGTAAATATATGTATATTCCACCTGAATAGAAGACTACAGACTTTATGCCAGGGCTGGCTGTAGGTAAAGCTTCAGTCGCTCACATTAGTAGATTTTGAGAGGTTCATGTTTTGAAGTCTGCTTCAAACAGATGCAAGCCATTACAGCACAACTGGTGCACTGATTACCCACAACACACACAGACATACTCTGTCTCTCTATCCCTCTCTCTCTCTAACACACACACACACACACACACACACACACACCACAGCATTATGAAAACAATTTGACAGCCCACACCCCGTGCAGATAGATATAATCAGTTACAATTGTGAATGCATATTGTGGGGTCCACTATACACAATAATATCAAACAATATACAATATTACACAATATTGGCTTTTTTGTTAGGCAATACTTCACTCTTGCAGAGTCTGACGTAGTATGGACAGTCTGGCTGTGTTCAGCACGTGCAAATTCTTATCAACGGATCTTCTAAGTAAACAAACTGCATTGCATCACTAAATGATTCAGGAGCTCAGTAAAGCTCCACTCATTGGTGACAGTGAGTGCCATTGTCAACTTAACTGTGACACACCGCACTTGACTCTGGTGCTTCCTCATTAAAAGCATATGAAATCCACCGAAACAATTTGGTAACTGCTGTGAGTAAGGCATTATGTTCTTAGGTTGTCTGTCTGTTACTGTACCCACTACCTTGTCAACACATCATCTCGGTCACACCCTTGGGGATTTTTTCAGATTTGGGATAACATTCTCTTTGACCACAGAATAAACTGATTAGATTTGGTGGTCAAAAGAGACCCACAGAATATGGTTTTAACCTTATGAACGCAATATCTATGGAACTCTTTAAGAAAATCCCCTCAAATTTGGCATTAATGTTGGACTCAAGAATGACCTGATCACGCTTTTGGTCAAAGGTCGAGGCCACTGTAACCTCACAAAACACATCAGTGTAACTCACAATTTCATACTCTAATTATAACACAATTTAACACATATCTAATAGGTTAAAATAATGCTAACTATTCTGCATTACCACAAAACAAAAAGGTGCTTGGTGTGTGTCCTTGATTGCTCGGCTGCCGATGTTGGAGAGGGAAACCTCTGATCTTTGAGGGTGATTGCGACAAAAGATGAAGAGAGAGTGAAAGAGGTGCACAGGGATGGAACAGTGTTGCTCTATGGTGAAACACTGTACTGTGTTTGATGTTTTGACCCTTTTTCCACTAATATTTATTTAAAAAAAAAAAACCTAAATATCTCATATGTGGACAAAATATAACCAACAAGCCAACTCAGATGCCTGTGCCAGAATTGTTCACTGGCAATGTAGCCTGTTAGTTTTGACTTTTAAGCAATCAGCATCAATTATGGAAATGAAATGTTTCAATTTCAGAAATGAAAGGAAACTTTATTCCACTCTCTTACTCTGCAAGCATTTTTTTTTCAAATGTACCAGATGGCTGGTATTTACAGCATAAGGACAACTCTGATAGCCTCAGGTATATTGTCAGTCTTGGAAAAATATATGAAATTGACCTTTAAACATCTCCTAGTGGTTGTCTAAACTTTCCAGCTTTCATTTTACCCATATGGTGATCCTCAGCCATCTGGCAACAGATTAGACTAAATCAAACCATAATATGCCATGCCAAACATTGTTTACCCCAAGTCTCACAGTGGCATCTTTTTAGGAAACCCCCTTTTTTTGACCAGACTTGTTAAAAGCATAATTTTAATGTACTGACATTCATATTTTCTTAAATCAACTTCACCTTTTTCATGGTTTTCCATATTAGTCAGGGCTAGGCTCTGTCATACTTAACATTTGCATTTGTTTTTATTTGTTCCCAACTAAGTCTGTACAAAGTACATTTCTTTTTTTCTCCAGTCAGTGATGAGCTTTTTCTGAGTATAGAGCAGTGCTCTTTTTAAGCTCCTATTTAAATAAGATAAGATATTTGCCATGTAGACAGATAGACAGATAGATAGATAGATAGATAGATAGATAGATAGATAGATAGATAGATAGATAGATAGATAGATAGATAGAAAATTGTCTTTATGACACAAGTCTGTCCAAAGCATTGTGTCAGTGCATGTCCTCTCAAAGGACACACTGACACAACAGCCCTTGATGACTCCAATCGTAAGTGGTTTCCTGGGAAAATCTTATCCCAACTTTGGTCTTTTACTTTTACAACTGTAACTGAATCGGTCTTTGATCCAAGAGGTTTGATGTGGCTTCCTGTGGACACTTGAGAAGACTTGGGGTTTGTAGTAATCTAAAAATGATCAGGGGTTTTGTCACCTGTGTGACGTGTTGCACAAGGAGGCCAATGGTGTGTGTCCTTGATTGCTCGTCTGCTGGTGATTGAGAGTGAAATCTCTCTGATCTTTGAGGGTGATTGTGGCAAAAGATGAAGAGAGAGTGAAAGAGGTGCACAGGGACAGAGCTAGCAAGAGTACGCCAGTGACCCTTGGCTGAGCTCTCCTACCCACAACTTGCACCAGCGGAAATGGGGGAGGGTGGGGGAGCACTCACAAAAACTGCAGCAACACTGAAGAGGGGAAGAGAGTGAAAGAGAGCGAGAAGCCACAGGCAGGGGGAAATAGAAACAGAAGGGAGGGGTGGAAACAGAGAGGGGGACGGAGTGAGCAGAAGCGATTAGGGGTTCAGGTTTACCAAAACATGACTTAAGCAATTAACTGTGAACAGCCCAGTCAAGGTCATCGACAAAGGGCTAAGGAGCCGTTCCTGAAGGCAAAGCCCCACAAATGAATTTAAGCCACTACATCCGATTGGCTCATTGGACATTTCAGGTGCCACTTTTGCTTTTCTAAAAATGGCCAAATCTTTGGCAGCAGCTCTGTAAAAGAATTAGAGTAAGCATGGAAAGTATTAGATCATTGCCTGATATTCCCATATTTCCTCTCAATGGCAAAATGAATGAGTTTTCCTTCAGTATTAAGAAGTGTTGAGAGTCCAAACCTGCAGTGATAATATGAGAGGCCAGGGTGGATCTGATTGCCACACATTTGTTCAATAAACGCTTTCTCGGGATCTCCCTCTTTTTCTTGTGGTGTTTAATCAAGCAGCTAGAAGGAAATTCAATGCGACAAGCTATACAACCAATACAGTATAGTGTGCAATGTATTGCATTTATGAAATGTAATAATGTAATGTGTTTTTTAAATCTGCAATCTGCATATTGTATTTTTGCACTTCTTCAGTGAGTACATATAGACATAAGAAATGCATTCAATGAGTTATGTGTAAGTGACAAATTAGCATATGATGTATAAGACTGCTTCTGTACTATAATAGATTCAACAAAACCTCCTCTCATCTGAGATGTCAGTGTGTTGCATCAATATTGCACACAGGTACACAGCATGGCAGGTGGGACATTGTTTCATTTTTATAAGATGGAATTTTTACTTTCCTCTTGAAGTAGGCAGCCATTCACTTAGACAAGTTCAAGGTAGCATTTCCTTTCCCTGTTTTAACGATCACCCATGTAAGTTGTATTATTGCATCAGCTCTGTGTTTTCTGACCGAACAGTCGAAATCAGTCCTAAAGGGAAACGGCTACCCCAAACCACACCTGATACAATTATAATGTAATTTTGAGGACTGGGGGCTCAAAAATTAACCCTTTGTATTTCTAATGCTGCAATAAACCATAAAATGAAATCAAATGAAATTACATCATCATCTACATCATCTACAATTTTAAACCCATGTGCGACTCGACCATGGTCTTTGACTATCAGAGAAGGTGTATCATGTTTCATTGATTGGCTGCTGGAGCACACCTTCTGTCTCTCCCATCATTTTCCTCATCATACTGAGTATCCAGTCACTCAGTATGTAGTGAAGACTTTACTGCCCATGGGTCTTTGTAGAAAAGATGGGACAGCTCCATCACCAGAAATGAAAAGAAACAGACTTAACCCTCAGTTTCAGACTACCTACCAATAGGTTGTCATGCTCCTGCAGTGCTGCATATGGGCTCCATTATCATAGGATTGTTTAGAATATTGTTGAACACATCATCAAAGAGGAACTATGCAGGTTTTTTTTACCGTAGCTATGCCACATTTTTACCTTAATTAAACAACTTCAAAGTAATTGTGATGGTTAAATACATGACTTGTAACTCGTTACAGGGAGAATGAAGGCTTTCTGTCTTCCACCTGGCGCCTCTTGGCTGAAAACCAACCTTGCAACATCAGTGCAGCACTTGGCCACCAACCAGGTGTCCCAGCTCTCGTCTCTGCACACCGCAACACAAACGCGTTCCAAAACCCATGATCGATTGTTTATGACAGTTAAGACACAAATATACACGTCGTAACATTGTATATGATAAATAATGTTATCCACCGCTCCATGGATTGCTTTTTTTCCGGCTTCCTCAGAAACAAATGCACATGCCCCAGAAGAGGCTCAGCAAAACAGCAGAAAAGCAACTGGACTTGCAAAGTTCCTCTTTAAAGCACTCCCTGTAAAAATCTGATGCTCCGAACATCTCACAACTTACACCTTTCCATGTTGAAGCTATTTTTAATGTCGTCAAAACACTTAATTGTTTCCTTGTTGCTAAAAAAAAAAGAAAAGAAAAAAGGTTTGGCTTACATGTCTAGTAATTAAGTACCTAAGAATCGTAAAGTAAGGGGTGTTAAATACTTGGGGCTTAAATTGTTTGCTTGCATCTTAACGAGATGTTTGGAATTTGTCAGTTTTACTCTGTGCATTCAAATGTTACATATAATATATTACAATATACGTAAACTCTTGATTGGAAAAACAAAACAAAACATGCAAACCATTGTCCCCAGTCAAGTAAATGACCTTGTCAACGAGACCTGTATTCTAGCTAGGAGTGTCACGAATGGTGATGTGAAGTTTGGCCGAGATGATAAGTCTGAGGAGGTATTTCACCTCGGTCAGTGTCCTGATGCGAGGGTGTGTGAACGCCATGATGTGTTGATTTATCATACTTTCACACTGAAAACACCGAATTTATTTAATCCAGACCATCTGAGAATTTGTTTTTTTTAAGGGAAGTGAAGGAACCTTCTAACAGGTTCATTAGTACAATTAACAAAAGCTTCTCAAGAGTGAAAAGAGAGAGGGAGAAAGAAGCAAAAAAGGCCTTTGAATCAGTGATCGATGAGGTGGCTTTATTTGACTTCAAAGACTTCAAGAGCCGTTCAGGCCGAGTTTTGGCCACGGCTTTGCTCTTTCAGTGGTGGAAGCGAAGCACGTGATGTGCCTCCGTTCTCGCTGGAAGTCTACCCCTGCTGTTGTAAACAAAAAGATCCAAACAATACTACTTTCTCTCAGTCTGGCGCACCATGTCAGTGGCTATTTTACCCCAATCCCCACATTTTCCCCCTTTTTCCTGCCTTTTGGTCATTCATTTTTATTGGCCTCCTTGTTTTTGTACCCATTGCCCAGTGGTCCTCAAGTAGAAGAAGCCGGGATTCTTTTCCCCATTTCCTTTTGTGGAGGGGTTCGTGCTGGGAATATCTATGACTACTCATATCAGGGGTCGTGTAAACCCTGCCTTTTGACTGTGTGGTTTTGGCATTTTTCTTTGTGTTGGGTCTGAGTGATGTGAAACATTGTGACTCAGTCATGCAGCACCTAATTTGATCAAGGAGCTTAACGAAGTTTTCATGTGCAAAAGTTCACTCTCTGTGGGCATGTGAAAAAGGTGCAAGAAACGGTTCCACCACTGATTTCAGCCAACCTCTACTAATAATGAAACATCTAAGTGTCTTGATTTGATATTTAACTTAGACCACTTACAAGACAGAGTCTTTTCTTGTAATTTTTTAAGTTACACTCTCAGCCCTCAGGCTGACAGGATTTAGAAACACTTAGGGACCCCTGAGAGGAGACTGTTGTAGGGGGGGTCATCAACTGCACCTCCCACTGAGGTGTTATATGGAGCATTTTTATTTGGTTTTGACATCTAATTCCAAAGGGGTTTTTCGTGATTGTTGAAAAAATGCGATGGCATATAGTATTGGTATTTATGCGATTTTATGCAATCACATTGTGGGAATTTGCTAAAATTGTGGGAGCTGGCAAAAAATGTGATTTGATTAATTTTTTTTATCATTGGGCTGTTATTTTATTCTCTCTCTCACACAGTTTTGTTTATCTTCTCGTGCAAGGTGATAAGGTTTCATTTCAGGTTGCGTAATTATGTCCTTTAATAACGTCCCCAAGGCAACAGGAGGAAAATGGCTGCTTCTGTGTGAAGGAAATATGCAACATTTTTAAACTTTCTGCAAACATATATGTTACTTTTTGAAATGGAAATGCAAGGATTATGAAAACATCCAAACCTCGCATATTTTTGCAAATTTTGCACGGAAATCAACACTTTATGCCGCAGAAGTGTGGCGTCTTTGAAAAAATGCGATCCCCACACATAATATGCAGACTTTGGCTGATTATGCATTGAATTATGCAATTGCATAGTCTTGTTTTTCTTGAGGGGCTGGCTAGTGTCTCACATGTTAGAGCATGTACCATTTCAGGCTTAGCATTTCAGGTCTTACTGCAGAGACCCACATTTGAGTTTGACCTGTGGCCTTTTGCTACATGTCATCCACTCCCTCTCCCTCACTTTTCTCTCTCTCTCTCTTTCTAGAGCTAGAATAAATAATCTAAGATATCTGTTAATACCCATTTTACTTTAGAGAATAATAATAAAAAAAATATTGAAATTACTAATGCAAGTCTATCTAATACACGTTCATTCAATAAATAAACCCCTCTGAACTGTACTTACACATGACAACAAGACTTTGCAGGATCTCAAATATATACATTGTTTACTACAATACCAGCCTTGTGAAGACCAAAATCTTGAGCCGTCACTTCCCGTTAAATTTTTTTCTGATATCTCACTACAAAGTGTGTGTTACTTTTTTCCCTTGTTTGGTCATTGTTAATATCATTGAATTACCTTTCAGCAGCAGGGAGTGGCATCAGACAGCCTGCCTGGAAGTAATCAATTCAGGTAAATTACACTTAGTCAAAAGTTTCTTTCTTCTCAAGTGCAAGCAATGTGGGCAGTCCCTGCACCATCCTTTTCCTGTGAAAGTAAAATGGCGTGATGTAATTGGAAACTTAGTATTGCAGACAGTGCACACAGTCAGTGCATCAACAGACACCATGATTGATAATGTAGCAATAGTGTAATTTGAGGGTGAGAGCATGAGTGCGTTGTGTCATGTTGAAATGTTTATTTGCCATATCTTTAACAAGTCAAACAGTATGTTTTGACTTGTTCCCTTTTAGATGAAATACAGTATGAAAAACAATTCTGTGAATCATTTAGATAGATGTATAACTCATCTGGAATTTTACCTTTTCAACTAAAGAGTCTGTGGGCTTGTGAGAGAAGTGTGTGTGCATTTGCACCTCCTCTTCAGATGAGGAAATCTAGGTTGCATTTCACACTTAAAGTCTTTACAGAAGGGAATGCTAATTTTCCTGGCAACCTGAACCCTCAGGCAGTAGTGCTGAGCACCGTCCAATAGTCTATGTCACTGACTCATAGCATATAGCCTGCCTTCAAAATACAAAGTACTTTGTGAATATATGTATAGTAATTGTTGCAACCTAAGCACAAGTTCACAATGAAGCCAAGCTTTTACCCCTCAGAGCGTTTTGGAGCAAACAACTTTGGCATGTCAGGAATTGTCTTCCTCTGGGAGTATTTTCAGTATTCAGTCCTATTCCATATTCTTGCTAATATCCAGGTACATGCATGAAAGAAGCCTTGATGTAATGAGGCCGGACAATCAACTGGGTATGACTGGCATGGGAAATCTTTGACACTAACAAGAGTGGAAATACTGGTCTTTTTGTGTAGCCTATCAACACCCCCCACAGGCTGTAGTGGAGAAATTGTGGGCAGCAGTCACAATCCATTGGGTAACTTCAGTTTTGCTGCTAGGTGTGGAGAGCCTTCAAAAGAATCAGAGATTAGTTTTGAAAGGAAAAGTATCAACCAATGTTGATGCTGTTGTCATCAAAAGGGGAAGAAGTAGTTGACAAAACTGCAGCAAATGCTTCACTGCTGTACGTACAATAAAGCAGTGTAAAGATTGGCGTGCGAGTATATGTGTGCACACTCATGCACAATTGCTTGTGATCTACAAAGGTTTAAGTTTAAAGAACTGTTTTACAAATCAAGGTTGTGGCAAAAGTTGGCTTTGCAAATGGAAAAGGAACCAGTTTTATAATGTGGCCTGCATTTTATTTTATTTAACTTTTTTGACGGCAATCAAAACAAATGTGTGCTGATGGGCGGAATGTATGAGGTACTGGTCTGCTCTAGTATTTGACTATTTTGCTTTGACTCATGTATCTCCTGCTATGGATACAGCATTGGACAACGGAGCACATATGGCATTGTATTGCAGTTAAGCGCAGTGTGGCTGAATATTACTCAAAAATATTTAGACCCAATTTTATTCTAACAAAAAATGACAGTGTTGCCACTGTTTTGGTCATATGTGTGCCACCTACATCGCATATCTGCATTGATATGTAGAAATTGAAAAGTGTTTAAAATAACTGGTTTTATACAAAACTGCAGCAAATTATTATACATTATTAAACTGTGCAAATTCGACTTTGGACCCTCTCAACTTATGATTCAAATTTTCTTTAATTGGGGGGCAACCATCGGCGATAGATGTATGGACGAAATAAGCGTGGTGGACGATGACACATCAAGAATATAGACAGGAAACCCATTATGGGTGCACTTGAACAGGGACCTGTTCCCTGCTCTGTTATCATCTGCACAGATGTGACCTCAGGGGTAAGGTAGAGTGGAGTAAAATAGAGCTTTCCCATACCTCAGGTTTTAGTCTGTGTTCACACTACTGCTTAAATCACCCCAATATTTTTCCTTTCACAGGTTACACAGATCTGTTGCGTTATTGTTTTTTTGCTTCTCCTGAGATGAATTTTAGAGCTGTACTATGGAGTTATGGAGAAACTTATGCTTATTTTGGATTGTAGATTGTTGGTTCAGTTTAGAACAAACTATATGAGTGGCAGTAGGTGTTATCCCATGAGGACAGGAGGTCAGCCCAACCTTGCACTTGTAAATCACTCTCAGGTTTAGCATATCTGGCTTAAGTCACCATGTTTCATTAAATTCCATAATAGATATGACTTTGGCACTGATGTCTTGAGTGCAATGAAATCTCTCAGAGAGCAGAGGTTCCCCATGGACCATTCCCACAGGGTCTTTCCAGCCCACCAACACCTAGCGGTCTGTCTCTTAGATTATGATTTTATATGGTTTTATATACAGGTGACAGATTAAAGGAAAACCAGAATAAAAGATGTTTGTCAGTTTTGACAGAGGGTGCTCTCTACCATCATAAAACCACCAAAGAAGGGAATATCTTTTGGAGACTTCCAGAGACTTGTAGAATCAATGCCAGGGTGCACTGAAGCTGTTGGGGCAGCATGTGTTGGCGGGTTAGTTTTGCACACAGTAATTCATTTCTGTGAGCGTGGTTTAAACTTTCTTTGTCAGAGATACTGCAGTGGCATGTTCATCTCTTCAACAGATGTTCCGTGTGCTCTGTTTGTGTGTGTTCTTTTTTCTTCTTCTTCTTTTTTTTTTTTAAGTTTAAAGTTTTTCATTTAATATGTAAACGTATTTGACTTGTCCTTAAGCTGCTATACAGATTAACCTTCACATTACCCTGCCAATTATAGTTTTTTTCCACAGTGTACAGATAATCTTACATCAATGCTATGTATCTCCTAAGGGAATTCCTTGCCCACTTCATGTATAAGAAATAACATTTACGTTGCAATCGACATATTGTATTTCCCATTTAGTGATAGATTAATGCCCTGTAATGTAATCATACCTGTCAGCAAAATAGTACAAAGAAGAAGTTTGTCCTCAGTGTGGGTGGTGCCTAGATGTGGTTAATGATAAGAGGTCTATTTATCTGATGGCAAGAGACCTCATTTGCATTCTTCCAGCCTATCTCTCATCTATTATACTAAGCAGGCAAAGACATGTCTGACAGATATCATGTTTATATATCAAAGTAAACAGTGTTACAAGACCTTATCTCTGCATCTGTGTGTCTTTACCCTATAAATCAAGGAATAATGTAATCAAAATGAGAATACAGAGTGTATTAAACCATTTTCCTCTGGTGGGTTTCATTGACTGTTGTATGATGTGGAATATTAAAACCACTTGTTTATATAACATTATCACCTTTGTTAGTCTGTTTTACTTTCTCATGCTTAATGGTGTGTATAGGTAATTTCTTCTCATTTGGAAATTACTGGAAATAAAAAAATGTTGTATATCATATTCATTAAGATTTCATGTACAACTTTGCCTAAATGCAAAGGTGAGAAAATCAAACAGATTCAAATTACAGGTATTTTATGTAATGACACTATATCTATATAATGGCTTAAATTTTAATAGCACAGTATCACAAAATCATACTGAGGCCTTGAAAGTGAAGGAAAGTCTTTTTCTCAGGTTATTGAGAACCAGGATCTACCACCAGAGGGATTGTCCAGTAGCAGGCTCACTTCAGAAACTTGGCCCCAGGCCTGAGTGCAGGACCATGTAACTCCTAGTGTTACTGTAAGGCTTGTGTTAGAGCTTGAGTTTCCAGAGTTTGAGTGGAAAATTAGGCCGTTATCATGAAAAGGAGACCACACAAGAGCCGCATAGGTATTAAACTTTCCCACTAAAAGTTTATTGAGTTATTTTGGTTGCAATATTGCAATACCCAACCCAGTATGGGCCCCCCCAAAATAGAAACCAGTGTAGTAGTTTGAACATGGGATCTCACAATAAAATATGACCCCTGCATTCAGCAAAGTGCTGGGCAGGTATCAGGGAATCCTCAGGATATTTCCCTGTGAGGGGGTTTCCCATCGTTGAGGAAGTACAGAAGCTGACGCACTGCAGGCCTGCCCATTTGTCTTCTGGCTGCTGTATTTCTTATGCCCTCCTTCACTTTAATGGGCCAGTGACTCTTCCCAGTCAACATCTTTGAGCCAATTTCAGATGAAATAATTCTACCATCTCTTTTCATGTTGAATCGTTGGTTGTTCAATCAAACCTTTGCCTGCCGATTTAGTAGGGATCCTGGAGAGCTTGAAAAACAAAAGGGGCCTATAGTAAATCTCCAGGCATGGAAGCTTGGGCGATGTACAGACAGACTGGAGAATGGTTTGCCTTTTCATTCTCAACTTGATCCACTCACATGGGGATTTATGTTTGGCGAAGAGCTAGCGGTCTAATTTGATGCTTCTAATGGTGGGACAGCGTTTGGGAATCACCCATCGTTTCTGGATGACAGTCATGGTAATACACTGCTGTAATTAGACAGTGAACCGTTGATGAGTGCAATGCCATATAACTACATCCATCAGACTAAGCAGTCATGATAATCATAACTAATGACGTCACTTATCACACAAGGGGATTTCACAAGGGCATCAGCATCATCTCCTCACCAAGATGTAAATCCCTGGTCATGTTTAGCTTGTTGGGTCCTTCCTCCTACTATATTAAGATAAGGAAAAAAAGGGTAATGGGCAGAAGGGAAGGACTGGGGCTGTGCCGATAGATGATGATCTTGGTGATAGCTTTTGCCTTTGCCCATGTCAAAACGATTGTTGTGGCTGTTGGCAGTTTTACAAGGTATCGCAAAGAAGATTTGACCATGGTTAAGATCACGAAACCCATGTAAGGCTACAGAATGGCTGTATTCAAAAGAAACAGAGTATATAACAGGAGTGCAAAAGCCTCACATTTTGAAATGATGAGACAAAGTATTTTATAATCTCACATTTACACAAGAATAATAAGACAGACATATGCTGAATAGAAAAAGTTCTCAGAGTGTTATTGCACAACTTGCTGATGCTCAAATAATTGTTCACTTTCCCAGGGCAGTAATGGAAAAGCCTTTGTTCACTGGCAGTGAAGTTGGAAAGCTGGACAGATGTTGACTTCATGATGAAAATAGAGGGGCCAGGTTAATAAGAAGAGGGGATTTGTGTGTGGCGGCTGAAAGTCAGTGGTTGGTATCGTCAGTGAGGAGGCCCACTTGATCCACTGCCCATGTAGGTGTCTGAATATTTTCAAATAAAAGCAGATCCTGGCAAAAAGAAATTCTTATATATCTTGTTGCTCCTGCTGTCTGTTGACAACACAGGTACTCAGTGATACAGGTACCCTGTCGTCAGTCGTTACACACATTAGTGGTTAAAAACATTACAGGAAAGAATAAAGTGCAGTATGTGCAGCGGTTTTCTATCACACTGTTTTTCTGGTATAGTAGCCTAATTGTGGCAAATGTTAGGTGTTCCTGTGAACATCTTTGATCAGTGTAACATAAAGCTCTTTTTAAAAGGTTTAGGGAGCGTGGGAGAGAGACTGATGCAATTAACTCATCGTGAGTATACAAATACAGTAATTAACACGCCTGTTACTGTTTGGAAACCAAAAATCATGGAGAAACCATCCAGGAAAGGTAATTACAGCGCATAATCTTGTATAAAAAAAAAACATATTCCAAGAAGCTGGTTTAAAAGCTCCTGCACATTAAAAATCGCATAGACGGGGGAGGGGTGTTTTTAGCCTTGGACTCCAGCCCAGATGCTTGTGAAAAGACTTTGACCGTACTACAGTTACTCTATTCTGGGCCAAAGTAGGGTTTTTCTTGTAAGAAAGTTGAGGTAATAAAACATCACCATCTTAAAAAGAATAATTGTAGGTTTATCTTGGATTTCTGGACCAATGTTTTGTTTGATGACTTTTGGCAGTGAGGAGCATTTTCTACTGAGTAGGTGTTCTGAAAATATAAATAAAGTCTTATTATTCCTCATATTTGGCTGTGTATTATCTCGACTATGAATTATATGTGGTACACATTTAAAATTTCTGAAGTTTATGCCAGACTTTGTGATCTATTCAGACTAATGTCTATTCAGTATTGAAAAGTCCATGTACTCAAAGGATCTGACCAGCCTGGTGTGTTAGAGGCCAGTGGACAGCGTGGAGCTGTTCTTCAGCACCAGTGCTCCAAGCAAACAAATCTGTCCTCAGCCCCTGAGTTGCTTTGAAGTTATGTTGAGAAAGGCCAGCCAATTTTGTGCCGCTATTCATTAACCAAATGCAACAATTATTACTGATTATTTAGTGTTAATGGAATATTCCCAAGACCTCTACACTGGGCACCTTTTTGCACAGATTCCCCCTGTAATATAACACTTCACTAACACTTCATCCCTAACTCTTTACTATGTTCTTTTTTTTATTAATCAATACTACAGTTTCTTCTTGAAATCACTTGTATGTTGATGTTGTGTTACTTACTTTGGCTTTGACAGCAGTCTGCTCCTTCTTTTGATGAAGTCATTGTTAAGGGTTATGATCGGTGGCTGACTGGTCTTTGTTTGAAAAGATTGAATGAGTTTTGAAAACCATCATGAATTTCCAGCTCATTGTACAGATTATAAGATGGCACAATTGACACTGACTTCAAATATTTCAGGAGCACAAAGTCTACTTAAATTAAAAACATCCCCCTGGATTACATAGATGTATTGAGGAGAATCATTGTTGATGGGTTACTTGTAGTTTATTTTAAGAACACAGGATAAGAGCACTGTTAATTTACTATGAGCAGTTCCCTAAGAATTGTATTTAAATACCCTCTCACTTTTCCTCATAGTTCTTTTTAGTAGTGATACATCTTTCCAGAATTTTATCAATTTACAATTTTTTTTTAAAAACCAAAAATAAAGTAAACTTTGAAACCAACATATATTCACATAAATCCTTGAATGACTTGATTAAAAAAACAAAAAACAAAACCAAAAAAAACAATATGTTTGTCAAGCCCAAACTGTTACTAAGCTGTTTCAAAACTGTTCAGTCCAGAGCATATCCAGTTATAATTTCAGAAGTTGGCAGACTTTGTTTCAGCACCACTCTGTGACTGATGCTTAGTTCCTGGTGTCCTCTGATTGAACTTCTCTGTGTGGAGCTGACTGGCATCAAGGTCACAACAGTACCAACCACCTGAACTGAGATCAGAGATTCTGTCAAAGGTGGAAATTAAGTAATACAGGTTTTCAGTTTGCTCAGCCTCACCGAGGGGAATGATTCCCTCACCCAACCTCTTTGAAATCTACTCCCACTGCTGCTCAGGTTTAATCTTTTGATTCAAGTGCCCCTCATTGAGGACAAAGTTCTCTTTAAAGTATGACTTGGCAGCATGACTCCTGAAGATCAAACTGTTGCTGTGGTCAAAATAATGACATCATCAATTTGCAGTTGTTTAAATTGATTTTGGGAGGACAGGAATATGGAAAAAAAACCTCACGGTTGACTGCTTTGGTTTCTAATTACCGTGACCTTTTCCAAACACTGACGTCTCAGAAGATGAATCAACAATATATTCTGTTTTTGGATCAACCCCCACCCAAAGTATAATTCAGTTACTGTGCTGTTGCTTTGTTACTTTTGTTGACATGCGGTGTGGCCTAAAGGGTAAACGTCAAGCTGAGGATCAATGGAGTGTGTAGGAGTCTGTCTATTCTGACAGTGACCCTCAGAGCTCACAGATCCAGCACAATGT
This sequence comes from Selene dorsalis, assembly GCA_900303245.1. NCBI lineage: Eukaryota > Metazoa > Chordata > Actinopteri > Carangiformes > Carangidae > Selene > Selene dorsalis. The sequence goes on from OMNW01023868.1 coordinate 141,935, forward strand.
CAGGACAGCAGGGTGACAGCCAACCTGATGCTTACAGAGTGACACACACACACACACACACAGAGCAGCAATGCTTTTACCCCATAGTCATATAATTCAACTGTGCCTTTTCTCTGATTTTTCTTCCTTTCTTGTGCTTTGGAGCTATTCCAAATTCTATGGAAAGAGAGCTGGGATGGAGAAGTTGATTTATGTCAGTTTACATTGTTATCCATACACTAGATAAGCAGCACCTGCCAAACATAAAACTTTAGCATATTGATAAAGATTGTGGGGGTTATTCTTTAAACCACCACTCCTAGGTGGAACTGTCCAGTTTCCACTCTGAGCACCCATTCAACCCTTTAATAAAGACTGTATAATTCTTGGAGAGCACTGTGGGAGTTTTGGTCTGTTGTAACCACTAGTCTGGATGAATTGCCATGAAATTCAATTATCTACAACTCAATGACAAATTAATTGAAATTGACTTTGTTAAAAATGTGTTAATTTTATTGAATAGATTTATTTTATTTAACGAATTGTTGACGTGACAGTTTCTGCAGCTAGCTTATGGACATTTGTGGTTTTGATTAAAATTGTGTTAAGTGTTAATTGCCATGGAAGTTTGAGCAGTCAGTCCCCCCGGAGTTCCCATTACATACTCACATGACTTGCTCTGTGTGACCAGCAAAGACATCACATTGTATGTTTTAATGAGAAATATTGTATTATCATTTAGCAATGTTAAAGTAATATGAAATAGCCTAATACTGAATGGCAAACATGCACAATGTGAAACAGAGAGATCTGAGAATAAAGTCCAATCCACTCCAATCCCATGTTATTGTAGGAGAACAATGAAACTCTTTTTTCGGTCTAATCGACTCAAAATCAACTTTTGTTGGGTTAAATGTACATAAGTTATTGAAACACAATAGAACAAGGACTGCTGCAGATCTTTTTTCCCAAGCCATCGACACACAATCTGTAGTAGTAGGCCACTTATGTAACAGTCAACAGGAATAACATGAAAAATGACCGGATATAGCCTAAAAGTGATGCTGGATGTTCAGGTCTCACTTTTTCCCAGGGAGAGAAAAGCAGGCTGTATTTTCAATGACTGCATAACTCAAAACCCCCACTGATATAATTGGCCAGAGCCAGAGCAGAGAACGACATGGCCCTCTCCAGGGCCATGACCAATCTCCTGGACAGATCAATCAAACAGTTTAACACTGGCTCATTCAGTTCTAAGCCCACCCTGGACTGATGAATGACCTTGGCTACAGTACACCCCCTACACACACAAACCTGACGCAAACATGTGGCTTCCTTAGTACTGTCAAGACAGCCTGACAAATACCTGTAGCTGCCCACCCACCAATCTGACAGCAGCTAAATGAGTCCAGTGGAGATACAGCTCTCAGTGCTGATGCTAAATGTAGTTGGTTCATTTGGTGGATGTATTTACCCAAATAGTACACTTAAAGCAGATAAATCCTGGTTTGAACCTGTTACCCCTGACAGCTGAAGATACAACTCTACACTGGCAGCATACACACAAAAGTAAAACGTCCCCCCTGCAGCTCATGTGTTTGAATTACGTAAGTGACTCATGTTTCCTCTACCTTTACTTATCGAACTGATCTGGCCATAGCCAGGATTTTAGAAATACAGCACTGACGTCATCATACAGGGTTTCTGTTTCTGCTTTCTAAGTACATATATTGTTGGTAATTAATTTATTCAGTCAAGTATTCAGTTATATTTTGTGTGCATTTTATTTTCCAACAGGAAGGAAGGTCTGAAGGTCTGAACAGAATGCTAGAGGAGAAATACTTAATTAAATTCGATTTAATTAATTAATTTGTTTGTTCAAAGAAGTCCAATTTATAATTAATGTCATCAAAAGGTCTGGAATCATCTTATAAAATGCCCTCTGTGGTGACATTAAAAAACCAAAAAATGACTTCACTGGTCATCTGTGCCAGCAGCTTATTGCAACCTGTAGTTTATTGATAGGCAACCTCTAGCAGCCGCAGTAAATATGACAGGAGCAAACATGAGAAAGTCCTCAGTGTGAGAAGGAGGATTATAGATGGGTCGGCAAAACACAGAACTGTGACACAGGCCACTCTTTTGTTCCTGTTTGAATATTGTAAACACACAATCCATTCTAATCTTGATAATCGTGGCCATTTCACAACCTTAACTGCTAGATATTTATGAAGTTGTATGTCTGGTACCTCAAACTATGCCTGCAATCAGTTTTTGTCCCTAAACATAAGCAAACCATAGCATAGATAACTGTTAGGATAACTATTTTTCATGCTTATTATTTAACCATGACAACGAAAGTCAGCTATGCCTTCTGCCACTGCCCACCTGCTATATCGATATCTATATATCTATATATCTATATCACAACTTATCACAAGTTCAAACAATCTCCTAAAGGGTCATTTTTGCTACAATGGGGTTTTACAAATGTGTTTTCCTTTCTCAAAAACTGAAAAAATGCCACCAAGGTGACATATGTTATTGTTGTACAAGTGTCATCATCAGCTTTAATCTGCCATCAGGATATTGGTTTACAGAGTAATAATGACTGGATCATGTAAAAATGCACGTGAGAGGATAAATGTAATCATCTCACACAGTTGGTAGGTTAGCTTTAGTTCATGTGACTCTTTTTCACTGACCTTCACTTGTTCTGAGCGGCCTTCTATTGTTACCATTTCATCAATGGTAAACTACACCACTCCATTTTTCAAAGTGGGTCATTTACATGCTAGGTGGTCATTTATTAGAAGTCCACCCACATTTTCTCCACATCCACACTGAATTGGCACCTAAACTGATCCAAGCTCTCCTTCTCCCGTGTCCGAGCAATAGTTTGATAACTATTAACACAAGAAGGAGAGATTAATGTCAGGTAAGAAGGTGTTTGTATATATGTATGTTTCCCCTTTTCCACAGTGCTTCTGGTAATCTGATATTTTTGTTATTCTTTTCTCTCAATTTTCCTGACAAGTGACACATGAAGTGGAAAAGGCAGGAGCTGAATCATTTGAACGCTTTTTGGTTCATGTTCATTTCACTGTGGTTTTCCCTTTAATCACCACCGATGAGGAAGAAAAAACATGACACTTGGCAGGTGGAAGTGGATATTTTTAATCGGTAAAAGCGTAACATAAATAAGGCACACGTTTCATGTCTTCATGATAGTCATTAAGTATTACCAGTAAGCCTCTAATTACTCCTCGAAGAAATACTGTTCAAGCTGTAGCTTGACTTCAACTGGATCAATCCCACTTGACGACAGGGTGGCTGATTTTATGAAGTCTCGGGTCATTTTCAATCAAGGTGGAAGCGTATGAAGTTCCAGAGATGTTCTATGTGTATTTATTAAATACTGTGGTATGTATGAAACAGATGTTGTTCCATTCAGTACAAATGCTTCTCACCTAAAAGTTTATTTCCATGCATCAGTATCGTCCTCCATGTCTGTTACTGATGCATTGTCTCTCTCTTTATCATCTGCTTTCTCACTATCCTTAGTTCTAGTCTTTTCTTCCAGCTTTCTTTATTATCTCTGTCTCTTTCACTCTCCTGCTCCCTTTTCTCACTGTTGCAGTCAACTGGCTTTCCCTTACACTGCAGGGATGGCTATATCCATATCCAAGAAGGAATTACTGAGAAAACATCTCTGGTTACCACCGTCTCTGTGGCCATGCTCTTTACCAATTTTTACAAGTGGTTCGTTTGAAGTCATGAATGAAAAATGACAACACTTTTGCTCCAACCTAAAAAACAGGTTGGTGAGAGCTGTTCACTGGCAATTAGAAACCTCATGCAAGTATTGAATGAAAGTGCTTGGCTGTATTCACCCTTCCTGTTTCTTACTTCTCTGATCAAAAGCCTCAATCAAGGGTTTGCAAAAGCTCTCAAGTAAAAGAGTGAGCAAAGGCCTCTCAAAAGCTATGCAAAAAGACAAATTTGCTTTTTGAAACAAAACAATAATCATTGGTAGTATTTATTTAATGTTAAAATGGTTTTATGTGCATTATATTCCAACTGGTAACCAGGTCTTAAACACAGGAATTTACTACAATGGTAATTTAGTATAGTCACACTTACATATGATATATTTTGTGTAGATAATAATCCTCAAAAAATGAATGGCTGAATCCAAGCCCCACTGAGACTGAAGTTATTAGTCATTGTTGCGTAAAAGTCACATAATGTTGATGTACAAGTGGCAAAGCCCTTAAATGGTCATACAACAACTGTCTCTTGTCCGTCTGGATGGAAGAAAGGAGCAAGTAATGTGACGTTATAGAGTCACAAAGTCTGACAGAGCAGTGATGCTGGGGTGACTGGATGGCACAACAAAATGTTGGACATTGATGTGGGAGTCGGGTTTTTACTTCCTTTCTGTTTCGACCATAACCACGATTGTTCCCTGACCTTAACCCTGTGGTTATTATTACAGCCATGATGACGATGGTCCCTTAATCTTAGTAATGTTGTAAAGTTGTCATTAAACCCAAATAATGTTTTCCTACCCGTACGCTGAGCTTTTTGCAGAAACCAGGCTGTGATTTGTTACGGTGCCATGAGATCTGAAAACTTCCATCTGAAATGCATATTGTCATTTAATTTGGAGGACTATTGGGAAAATGTTGCATTTATCCAAACTCTTAACCTTTAAGATGAATCCTTTTCCTGAAAAATCATGATGTCACACCAGCTTCAAGTATTATGGACTGTCAAGTATTCTCTATCAAGTATTATGTTTTTTTTTCCATTCAAATTGGTTTGTTTAGAAAATGTAACATGAAAAATAGCTCATTGTCTCAGTGTGGTTCAAATGTCATAAGTGTCTTTTGTTTTTGAAACAACAAGTTTGAACTTGACCTTTTTCAGGTTTTTTCTGTTGTGGAGATTTATATCACACCGTATTTTACAACAGATTTGTTTGCCTAAATCCCACAAAATTTATATTTACTGCTTGAGAAAGCTT
>OMNW01023905.1:3392-14312 GCA_900303245.1 Selene dorsalis
GCTTAAATCAGTAGAAAGTGATGTGAACAACAGAAGCATCTGTGAACCAGTCAGCCAGTAAGTCCGGTTGCTTGCCTACAGTGGCTCTGCTGTCGCTCACATCTCAGTAAAGTGGTTGTCTGTCGTCATCTAGTGGTGAGGAGTCTAAGGACCCAAAATGATAACAATGATGAACTTTATTTAGCAACGTTCTGAACAAAGTTGCAAGGTGCTGTTACAGATTTAAAAAGAAAAAGAAAGACAAAAAGAGACCAACAGGACAACAAAAAACAAACAAATGGTAAAATACAGGTATTTAAAAACAATAAGTTATAGTATCTGATCGATTGGTGCATCAGTGAGAAAAAGGCCCTGTCTCTCTTTGTCACCAGTCAAGACCTGGGTACAACCAGACGCACTATGTCAGATGACCTCAGGTCAGATGGCACATACAATAAGGAGCTCAGAAGGGTGGCCTCAAGCCAAACCATGCCCTGCTTTAAAAGTTCATTATAAAATCTCAAACTGAATATAAAAATTGTGAAACAAACCTTAAGCCTGAGCCTTTGACTAGTCGATGAAACAGGTGAAACTCAAGGTCTGTTTTCAACTGCACACAGTCAACAGTTGTGTGTTTTTTTTTACCAAATCCAAAAGTGAAGACCTGATTACATGACTTAAACCTCCAAGAAAAGATCTTGAGTTGAGTTGCTTTGTAAAACTGCCTCAGGGTTGACGTTGTATCTTTTCTATAGTATCTTTTTTGTTTGTATAGAAAGGATACAACATTCTTACAATGTGCTTATGGGTTCTATCGCACCTATAGAGCACATTACATGATCTAAACCAGCAGCATGGTGTTTGCTCATTTGTTACTGAATTGTCAGTATGTTGAATTTTTTTTCTTATTGCTGAGCTCTTGTCAACATTTGAACAGAAGTTTTAGGTTTAAAGTTCATTCTTGATCACTGGGTTTACATTCCAGTGTGAGCCGACCTCCATCACCAGCACTCTACCCCCCCCTGCTGTCTGCAGAGGAAACTGTTGCCTCTGTGGGTTAATTGTTACTGGTGTCCCACCTTGCCTGGTTCCTGCTATTAATTCATTGTCCTTGACAGAGTAGCCTGTAGTGTATAGTTGACCTGCTTGTATGTCTCTGCACTTAATAACCAGGTCAGCAATCATCAGCTCAGATTTTCCTTTGCTGGCACACTGGGGTCATTGTTTACATTTCACCTCCAGGAAAGAAACATTTGACTGAGGTTGTCTGTCGGCCACCAGCACTAAACGACAGGAAACTGGAGCTGAGTCCCTGCAGGACTGTCACCGTTTGCTGAATCTGTTTAGTAACGTTATCAACAAAGAGCTAAGACATGGAGGGAATGAAAAACAGTCAGCTAAAGGGAAGTCTGCACTGCTGACTGCACAAACCTCAACAGCGCGTTAATGCAATTCAGCAAAATTCAGGGACATCAACAAATGAGTTAAAGACACTATTGCAAAGTAATGGGAACTGACACCAGCTGTGAGTGTACTCCCACTATCAAGTTTGACACAAAGGTTAACTGCACAGTTTGCTGTTATAGTTGCTATGCTCATGTGTCCATGTCATGTTTTTCCACTAAGGCCTGTGGTTCTTACACCACTCAACTTTGAAACTAGCCGTTCATAAACTGCCACTCTGACTGACTCTTGTCCCTGAAACAGTCTGATCACACTAGTGCATGAGCATCACAAGCATCTCGTCAACCACAATTCCACAGTGTCCTTTCCCTCAGACCTAAAAGCAGATATCACTATAGTCACTGTTCCTGTTCAAACACGAGTTAGTGTTGGTGACCTAATGAACCCTCTTCTAAAGTCCCTCAGGTTTTTTCCTCCTAACGTCTTGATACAAAATCAGATTCAACTACTCCAATGAGCATGAACTGCTTCATTGTACCAGTGCACATGTACATTTTTGCACATTTCCTTTTATTTGTTTCCTGTCTGAATTTTGAGGGAATTCACTCAAACAGCATTAAGTTACTGTAATATCCTCCAGTAAATTCAAAGGAAATTCTTCAGGAGGAAGATTTAAGTCTACACTTCATAACAGGAAGCAGGAAATGTTGAAAACAAGAAGCAGGTAAAGACACAGGTGATCATAGTGAAACCTCAGTTCACCGGGGGGTTTTATGTCTCACAGTCACAAGTTCAGAATGTGATTTAATGAGTCATCGTTTACTTTGACTCCGTACCTTAATGCATTGGACTGCGTGTGTGGAGGGTGAACTGATTCGTTATGAGTCACTGCGTGTTTAACATGTCTGTTCATGTCTTGAATGCACAGGGATTCCCACGGATTCACACACAAACACGCAGAAACTGTACAAGCAGGTGTGCACGCAGTCACACATTGATGAAGGATCATGTAACAATGACTGCTATTCTAGAAATAGCCGACATTGTTCAACACGCTCTGGGACTCAGCTCTAAAGTAAAGACCTTCTAAAACGTCATACACATTTAATAAAATTCTGTTGATTCAATTACTACTTTATCTGTCTGAATTCAATTAGTTCGCTAAAAATCCTTCTGTTATGTCGGCTCCTTTCAGCTTAGTGAAAACTAGACGGCAAAGACAGGCAACGTTAGCTCATTAAACCATTGTTATTTCACCGCTTTTCATGTTTCCTCTTGTGTGATCCATGAGTGTGGACTGTTTTTACTGTAATCGAGAGAACGACTGAGGTGAGAGATTAGGCTGCTGTGGAAAACGTCTGGCATTTATTCAGGGCAGTTCCTTATCTGTACTTTATTCACATAGAAGCAAAAACAAATGGATTATATTTGGACTATATGCAGTATTTAAAGGCATTGAGGTTTCTCCAATTTTTCCCCTGTTAAAGGGTTTTCTTGGGAGTTTTTCCTCTGAGGGTCTAAGGGCAGAAGATGTTGTAATGATGCTGTGTAAAGCCTTTTGAGACAAACTGTTTGTAAAAACGGGTATACAAATAAAATTGCCTTAGAAGATGGCCATTAAAATAGAAGATCTGAATTTTCTACCCATAAATGCACAGATAAACTCTGCCTTACGGCCAGTTGAACGTCTGTCTTAATGTCTCTCTCCAGGGCACAGCTGCTGAAATATTGCTGTGAAATGAAGCGCAGCTAGTTAAATGGCGGGGTAATGTGTTGAAGTAAATCAAAACCACTGTGGAATAAACACAGCTCATCACTCTGTCTCTGTTTCCTTTCCACTGGTTTTCCAGCTGTAACACTCTCCAACCATGAATAGGTAATCTGATGACTCAGGATTACATTTAGAAAAACAGACACTAAAACTACTGATTGCACAAAAAAGAAAAAATCCAGGAACATTTATTATTGATTTCACAAAAAAGAAAAAATCCAGGAACATTTATTATTGACTTCACAAAAAAGAAAAAATCCAGGAACATTTATTACTGTTGCAACTGCAGCTACTTCCCTCCATGTCTGCGGCTGCTAGTAAAATGTTTAGACAGTTTGTAGCCTGTTGGGATTTTGTTTCAAGCATCGGTTGTTTCAGAATCTCGTGTCAGATAACGCACTGATGCCCCTGACTTGTACACTGCTGAGCTGTGCTGGTTTCATCTGACTGGTCACCAGTCAAAATGAATCAGTTCCAGAGTCCAATCATATCTGCATCATCTAAAAGCAGCCTGGTGCTAAGTGTCAGTGTTTAACACTCAGATCTTATAGATCAGCTAGATTCACAAATGTAACGATGAATGGGGTATGCTCGATGTAGAGATTTTGCAAAATCTTTTTCATGTGCTTGAAATATCAAATTTGCTCTGTGTAAATATGTTTGTGCAAATGTAACTGCTTTGTTTTCCCTCTGTCTTCTGGTCTTCCTGCTTTGTGCATTCCTGTCCTCCATTCATCTGGGCTCTTGTGCTGATTATAATCAGCAGTGTAGATATATAATGCGCATTTGCAATGCACCACGGGAGTTAAAGTGGCTTATATGATTTGCTGTCCTCTATACAAGGCATTAATTAAAACCTAAATCTAGATGCACAAAAACTTCACTAGTTGCAACACTGTGCATTTGCATAATACAGTATGTGAGCATTTTACTGCATGCACTGCTAACATATTGCTCAACAGCTGCCAACAAGACAGTAAAACTGTGCTGAGATCAAAGCCCGAGCTCCCCAGTCAAACTGGTCACACAGACTGAACAATGGGAGGTAAAACATGCCCGGAGTTTCCCCCAGGCCTCCAGGACATCACGTTCAACTTGATGTTTGTTTTTAAAGGGATAGGCTGCAGTCTTGTCAAGTCTCACAACCAAGTAGAGAGCTCAGAGTCCTTTTATTTTGTCTGCAAACAAACTAAATGAATGATTTAATACCGGGTTATTTGAGGCACTCTGAGAGAATCAGTGGGAGTTTAATGCATTTGTTAATAAAAACAAACTGCAATACTGTTTTTATCTGTGTTTAGAAACAGCTGGCAGGATGTTAAGGGGAATTAGAACATGCATATAACATCAGTCACTGCAAGACAGTGATATAGTTTTCACAAGATCAATGATGCACCATGATTATGATTTCTCAGAACAGCTATAGACATACGTGCTGTGTATTTTATTACATGGATATCTGAGGAAGTCCTCTGATAAGCAAAGGCAAATATGGTATGTCTGTTAGATCAGATGGATAAACTTGACCTTGTGGTCCAGACCTGTGGGTCTCGGGGAAACTCCACCACAGGGCTGCTGGTTTGGTCTCGTGCTCTTTGTACTGTTCTCACCGTATAATAAACAAACTGAAATCACACTGCAGTGACACTTGAAGTTTTGGAGGAAACTCCTGTGCATACTGCAGCGCCCTCTCGTCCTACAGGTCTACCCACCCACTATAACAACAAGGGGCCGCATAGCAACATCTCCTTGTGTTAAGGTGATTCAGCAGACAAAGGCTGACAAGGGTGCAGTTTAAAACTTGCCATGCATCCACCCCTGGATCATGTCCAAAAAAGAGGCTCATTAAGTCAACAACACACATGCATCTGCAGTTTTAGCGAAAATATATTGCTTTGACTTCCTGGTCTTTACTGTTTCCTCTTGTTGAAGCATTAATATATTTGATTTCACTTTGACTGCTCACTCTAACCGGGGACCATTTTGAATTAGAAAGTGAGGGCGTCTGACAAAACACTAGTAGTTTGCATGAGACTTCAGACCCTAAGTTTAACACAGAGATAGATGCATACTGATTTTAGTATCAATGTGGCATTTTAAACCTCAGTACTTATGCAAATGCTGAAACAGTAGAAAAATGTGCATTTTAATTACAGCAGATGGAGCCTACAGAGTTACTTTGCTCTCTTGGTTACAGACTGAGTAGTGTATTTATATGTGTCTCAATAGAAATCCCCTCTTGGAGCCAGCAATCTGTATGCCGTGTTATTCTAAGTGACAGTTTGGTGGAAATCCCCCACCTAGTTGTTAGCTCCGCCCGCCACAGCCACACAGAGGGCATTTACAGACTGCTGGCTGCGCAGCGTCGTCTCAGTACAACCAAACGCACCTCGTCCTGAGCAACAAACCACCATGGATCTGCATCGGACCAGTATATTAAACCAAATGGATTACAGTCGGGAATCTAAAGAAGGGAAGACGGCTCAGCCGACGGAGGAGCGGCTGGACAGCGGTCTGGACTCCCTGAAGGAGGAGGAGTACCAGGCTGTGGCGGCCGAGATCCGTCAGCTCCAGCTGAAGAGCGACCCACCGCAGCAGCAGCTCCCGGCAGAGAGCCAGGAGCAGCGGGAGTGGAAAGCACAGATCACGGAGGACGGAGACACGTAAGTCTGAAGGGGAGCCGTTACGTGGGGATATTTACGAGTGATTGGAGGTACGGCTAGGTCTGCAGTATCGCCTGCCGTGGCCTAGCTCGGGTCTTGGAGGTAATTTGATCCCTTTCCTGTGGGGAATGTGTTCCTAGCTTGTCATTACAATGCACAGGCCCGGGCCTAGCGCGAGTCAGGTTTGTGCTCAACCTCGATACATTAGTGCTCCCAACAAAGCCCTGCTGCGGTGCTGACAACACTCAGAACCGGTGTCCGGATTGTTAGTGGGCCTGGCTGCGGTCGGACACGGCGATACTGGACGTAAACAAAAGGCTATTATCAGGAGGGAATCTACTATGGCCGCGGGTCAGGCTGGGAAAGTCCCGGGCGCGCCGCCAAGGAATCCGACCGACGTGCGCGCATGTGAAGCGAGAAGCAGGAAAAAAAAGCAGAAAAAAAGCCCCTTAAATTACAGCACCGTCAGTCTGTGGAGACCGAGGGCGAAACACGACCCTGAAATAGACGCCTGCCACTTATTGCTGTAATTAACCCACGGGGAATAACATAAAACAGCTCCCTAATGTAATTTTAAACACTGCAAAATTCCTCCGCGGAGAAATATAGTCCGAGCTGTATAGTATTTTAACTGCTGCACTAATTATCTTCTGAAGCTGAACAAAGTGAGTTAAATAATCACAAGTGAGCACAGGAACTGTCTCATATAAAGCAATGAAGCATGAAACCATATTACACTGATTTAAACTAATGATACCTTTAGTGTGTTTACAGCCACAGCAGTGCACTTCTTCCTCTTGTGGAGTTCAGGGACAAACAGAGGGGCCATTTTTTGTTTATTCATATACTGTAATGACATTTTATGGAAATTATGGTCATTACAGCAAGTGTGAAACTGGTTTTAGTGTATGGTGAAAAACAAGAACTCAACCCTACCTAAACTGCATCGAGAATCTTTTTCATGTTTGGGCCTTGTGGCCTGAAACCTGGGTATCCTGCTGCATTACAAAGTACTCTGATTGTTATGAGCATTTGTTTTTATAGCTCTTATTTCTTTAGTCTTACATTAGTTTGCAGCATTTGTCAGGCCTGGTTTCTTAATTCTCTGCAATAACTAAGTAAAGCAAACTTGTAACCTCCACCTGATTTAGCACAAAGTGAACCAGATGTCTGCCTATTCTTAATCTTAGGTTTGTCATAGGGTGCCTTGGTATATTTAGGCACTCTTCAAAAATAACAGTACGTGATGCAGAGTCAGAAATATACTGTTTATATTTGCTGTCTGTTAAGTTATATCAAGTGACTGCTGCTTTTCTTATGGAACTTCCTTCTGTGTCTTTTATATTTGGGTGTGGTTGTGTATTTTAACATTTTTCTTCTCCATAGGCTGCTCCACCTGGCCATCATCCATGAGGCCAAAGACTACATCAGGACAATGATTGACGTGTCCAAGAACACAGACTTCCTCAACACACAAAATGACCTGAGACAGGTGTGTGTGTTCCTCCATCTCTACCTATTTTCTTAGCACTCCACAGCAGTCATATGGATATTCTGTGTCTTTCATCACAAAGAATAATGAAACCACCTGCTGACTTGTGATTTTTCTCTCTCCAGACTCCTCTCCACTTAGCGGTAATAACAAACCAGGCGGACGTGTGTCAGCACCTCCTGGTATCCGGCTGCGACCCCACGCTGGTGGACAACAGAGGAGACACACCTCTTCACATCGCCTGTCGCCATGGTAACCTGCTTTGCTTCAGCGTCATCACACAGTTCTGTCAGAAAGAGCATCTACACACGGTGATGGCAGCCTGCAACTATAACGGTGAGTTTTAGCTTCACGTCGAAACTATACTTTTTGCACATCAGGCTACATAAGTGTTTGGATTTAGCAGCAGTCGAAGGTTAACTGTAGTACAATACTACAATTTGTGGTGATGGTCATGTCCACTCTGTGGTGGCCCACCCATGCTGCATGGAAACCAGTCTGCTGCTGGACTTAACTACTATTTAAATGGAGGAATAATGGGCACTAAGAGTCACTGCTGCTGCACATTATCCCTGAATACTGGTCAGGAGGAAGGAAACATTTGAGCAAGGGGAATACCATGGCCTGTAACCCATCTATTACATGACACATAATGCTAAGGCTCCAAATAGAAACGTGGAGGCTCTACTTTCATGTTTGTACACAGATATATTTAGGGCATTGTTGGCTTATTTACAGATTATTTTGGGAAATCAAATCTTAAAAACAATGTACAAAAATAACCCAGCTAATATTAGAAAACTTACTTTACGTGAAAGTTTGTTTTCCCAGATGATGTAAGAGCATATCAGAGCTAATAATATGTCTGGTCACTTGAACATAACTTGCCATCTTTGGATGCTGGACTCTTCTACAGAACTGTTGTTAAAAAGTGTACTGGTCTGGGGTCAGCTGTTAAGTTGTTCCTTTTAAATGTGTTTTATGCAGGTCAGAACTGCCTCCACCTTGCCTCGGTTCACGGTTTCCTCTCACTGGTGGAGAACATGGTGGATCTAGGAACTGATGTTAATGCAAAGGTAAACAGCACGCTTGATATAATTACTTACTGAATTAGTAACAGTCAACACTCGGCCATCTTGTTGTCTTTACTTTGCCAATAAAAATATCCAATGTCCCACAGGAGCAGCATAACGGTCGCAGTGCGCTGCATCTGGCAGTGGATCAGCAGAATCTCTCACTGGTCAAACTGCTGCTGAAAAAAGGGGCGGACCCCAACCTCCTGACCTCTGGAGGCCACACCCCTTACCACCTTACCTACGGTTACGGAAGTTTCGACATCAGGGAAGAACTGTACTCGCTGACCGACCCTGAACTGAGGGACTTGCCCGACAGCGAATCGGACGACAGCGACGTAGAGGAGGACGAGAAGTCTGATGATGAGGTGTGTGTTAAAAATACAGAACTTCCACTGCGCAGCCAGTCTGGCGTTCATGAAACATAAGAGTTTAACTAATGTTTTCCTGTCCTCCATGCGTCTGTAGGTGGGTTATGATGACATTCACTGGAATGGACATTAGCAGGAAACGAGACGTGGAGAGAGAGAGAGAGAGGAAGTTACAGAGGCAGGAGGCTGTGATGATGACGGTAGAGGACAGAAGAGGCGGCTCAGCTCATCGACTACTTCCTGGAATCGCGTCACAGGGGGCCATGGGTGACCGCTGACGAAAAAAGGACCGATCGGGGCAGCTGCAAAGGCAAATGAAACAGAGACTGATGGCCGAATAAAACCAGAGAGGCTGCTCCGAGCCGTGGGAGAGCAAACACACAATGAGATGTGAACACGGGACAGATTATAATAGGATGGCATTGCTGTATGATAAGAGGATCGCTTTTATTCTGTGGACACTGCATCATTATCACAAGAAAACATCCATCCAAACAGATGTACCTGCAACAGCTCTGTTGTATGATATTGTAAATGCTGTGTATACTAAGATGTATTTTTTATGGAAGCTGTGAATGTGTACAGTTGAGTAGGTTGTATATGTCAGACAGCAAACAGTCCAGCACACTCCAGTTAAATTAAAAGACTCATATTTAACATTGAAGACCTCTTGTGTGAATCCGTCTGTGGAGGTGGGCGACATGGGACGAGAGAGCATTCACATATGTAAGTTGGGCATCATTGTCTGAGTGATGTCACAATATAAAGATCACACAGCATATAATCAAAAGCGCCTGACAATATTACAAGGCCAGAATTATATGGGAAATTGCTCAGACCATGTGCCTCTCTGCTGCCGTCAGCGTGTCTGATTGTATAAATGCCTCCGTCAAACCATGACAGCTCAGCCCCGAACTGCCCGTCTTTATTTTCATATAATGCATGTCATGCAGTAAAGCTCTGATAACCTGACAGCTCGTCTTCACTGAATGAGGAACTGGTCACAAACTGAGCCGCGATGCTGTTCTTCCTGCTGGGTGTGTGTGCATGCGTGCGTGTGTGCGTGTGTTTGCGTAAATAGAGATAAGAGGCTTCGGGAAATTTTGTGTGTGGAATGAGGCCGAGTGCTAAGTCATCTAAATCAGGAAGTTTTGTGGAGGGCAGGGGTTAAGAGGGACAAGACAGGAAATTCCCAGGAGTCAGCTGTTGGTGATGTTCCTGCTTCTCCTCCTCTGAAGAAGGGAATCTCCACGGAACAACAGGATGCTTCAGCTCAGCACACAGAGGAAGGGAGTTTGCTTAAATGACGGTAAAATAATAAATATGTTTAAAAAGCTTATGCAATGCAGTGATTCATGCCTGAGCATGAAGCAGCTCGCTGGGCTAACTTTTCTTAAAGTGCACGGTGCAAGGTATATCAAATACTGTTAAGTAAAGTATACTTATACCTTTTTTTTTTTTTTTACTACATAACAAATATTATTTTAAGAATTAAACTTAAAGTCACTGGAAGTTTGTTCATATCAAAACAGCTCCTGTAGACCTTCGTGCACCATCTTTGTGAGTGAACAATTACACAGGTACACATCTAAAATCTATTATAAATCTATTTTACTAGAGTGGTATTTGACCATTTGATTCATACTCAATATTCAGTTTTCAGACTAATAACCTCATCACATACTTTGAACAATTCATGGTAACTGTATTTTTTATGGAGGCTTCACTGACAGTGAATGAGAAAATGATGACCAAACAGTCGGCTCGGTTCATCCACAGTGTAACGTTACCCAATACAACTGTTGTGAAGTTTGGTATTGTTTGGCTCACAGTGTTCCCACCTCCATGAGGGGTTGATTGAATTAAATGTGTTTGTATTGTATTTTGTAGTGAACCCTCACATGGATGAGGAGGAAACATTAGAAACAATTATCTATATGTTCAATACCGCCCTGAATGTGACTTCGGCATAAAACATATAACTGAATTTACACTTAAGTTACACAGACAACAAAATCTGATGATTAGAAACTTAATGGTGGATATTACGTCACTAGGTTGTGACATATTGTGCAGCTGAGATTGACTGAGATGGACACAACCGTGTATGATTTAACATGAAGAGAAAAAGAAAAAGAGCCAAACCAAAATGTTCCATAAAAACACT
>OMNW01023907.1:15985-27178 GCA_900303245.1 Selene dorsalis
CTTCATTTCATGGGTGTTGGTTAAAAAAAAAAGAATAAGGAAAAATATTAAAATTAAAATTTACAGTGATGAATCTGGAAAAAGTTTTTCTTTATCAGTAAAAATAAATATAGGCAGATTTTGGCATCTATATATGACAAGCATCCGACGCATCGACTCACATGTGAATGTGCCAGGACACAGAGAAACAGAAAAATAAAAAGAGTCACTACATCGTCAATATTTAGGTTTGTTTTTGGTCATATTTTGGAAGACGACACTGATAATTTGGTGGTAAACGAAAAGTGCTTAGTCTCTGGCTCGCCAGCTTTCACAGAAACAAACAAATGTATACTACCCAACCTAAAAAATTATTCTTCAATATTCACTTTTTAAGACGCATACGTAATGAGTTTGGTATCTTCAGCTCACCCAAAAACTAAAAAAGGCCACTGTATCATGGTATCCTAATATCTGACTGGTGAGCTACTACTGGGGGCGGACTAAGAGAGTAAATCAGAACACTGTATGGAAGCAGATACTACTGTAACTGAGTAAAGAAGCACATCACAAGTTCCAAGTCGATCGGATCCTACAACACTTTCAAAAGGAAAATTTGTTCAACACATAAATATTCATCTAAGACGATAAAAGGAACTTAATGGAGGGATAGGCCTGCTGCCGTCACTTGCAAAAACAAAGCAAAACTGAAGGCAGCAGAGACGACTACGATGCCTGTGTGTGTGTGTGTTGGTGGATGAGAGTGTGTACGTGTGATGTCAGTAGCCAGGCGACGTTGCAGTGCAGTATCACAGCGGCTGGTTTTATGTGGTGGAAGAGTCCTGGAAAGGCACAAACTTGGAGAGTTTAGTGGGAGAACTGGGGTTTGGGCAATCGATGCTCTCAGTCATCCTGAAGAAAACCTCCTGCTCCCTCTTCTTCGTGTTCAGCTCGTCTTCGAGGGCCTACGAGTGGTCAGAAAGCAAAAATATGTATGACCAAGCTTGAATAGAAACTTTATATAAACGTGTCTAATGAAATGCAGGAGGAATATGTTTATAACAAGAGAGGGAAAACATATTATATTAAATTATAGTTACATTTGTATTTCTTCTACAGTTCTACAGTACAGGGGAAACACACCTTCTTTCTGGGTTTCAGCTGATCCCTCCACTCCTTCATCAGCTGGTTGTGTTGCTCATCCAGCTGTTTCAGCCTCTGAGTCTCATTCTCGACCAGCAGGTGACATTTCTCATTCTGGGACACAAGACAAGTGTTTGTTACTGACTGTGAGTCCTTTATTGTGTTTTTATTTATTGCTCTGTTCTCTACACCGGACAAAAAAACAAAACAAAAAGAGTCACCTGTAGCTGCTTCAGCTCCCTGATGTTACCTTCACACTGACCGATCATCTCCCTCATCTGGTTCTCGTGTTTCTGCTGCTGATGCAGCCTCTCCGACTTCTGACGCTTCTCCTCCTGCTGAGAAAACTGGAGCGAGACCAAGAGAGTGAGTTACTGTGTCACAAACTTTACACTTAAATTTGAAGTGAGACAAGCCCTTACCTGCTTGATCTTCTCTCTGTCCTCTGAGGAGCTGCCCGTCGAGTTGATGCGCAGGCTCTTCTTGAACATGGCCATGCGGGTCTTGGCTTCGCTGCGTTGGATCTTGGGAAGTCGGCTCCTCTCCTGCTGCTGCCGGGCTTTAAGAATCTCAATCATTCTCTGGTTGTAGCACTGCATCTGCTCCTGCTCCTGTTGACACACAGAAAGTTGATGTAGATTAGACTAAAATGTTGGACAGCAGACATTTGGTTGGACCTGGAAATGATCCAGGAGGAGTCCAGTGGTTTACCTTGTCATGTTTCTTGAGGAGCTGATGCCTCTGGAGGAAGTACTGATCTTTCAGCTGCTGCTTCAGTAACTGGTGTTTTTCATAAAGATTCTTCTCCTCCATGTCCCATATCGTCGCTTCACGCTCTAATCAATCATCGAAACACAACATGTCAACACGGTAACATCTCACTACACTATCGGCAAAAAGCAACAAGATCAGGTATTGTGCGTCTTGGTTTCACTTTAACTCAATGCATAACAGACATTTCACCTCTTATATGGTTGTGCTTCTTTTCGAGGCATGCTCTCTCTGTTTCTGCAATCTCTCTTTTATTGTCGGAGACGATTTTGTTCAGCGTGGTGTCCAGGTAGTTCCTCTGAGCCAACAGGAATTTCTCCTCCTAAAACAAAGGAAGAGACGGACATCGTTTTGATAGGAGCTATAACATTCAAAACTTGTGAATAGTAAAATATTTACTCCACAGAAGAAAAGATACGACTGGTGCCTGGGCAGAAAGAGGGAAGTGGAATATGTTGTGGAAAATACCATGAGGTCAAATGATGGTCAAACAAACCCACCTCTTTAAGTTTATGGTCTTGGAAGGAGTTCATCTGCATTTTCAGGGATTCTTTACGCTGATTCCTGGGCAGCTTATCCACAGACTGTTTCACCTAAAGGAACATTTCAGACCATATTAACTGACTTTGACTAAAAGCGTAGACTGTAACACACACATTTGTTCTTTGACCTGCTGACATCCTGTTACTATCTGACTGGACTTGTGGTGTGAAGAGAGGAGATTGACTGTCTATATTATTACCTCCTTTTTCTTGTGCTTCATGTGATCCTGGAACCTGTGAAGGTCTCGTTCCTGCGCTGCTTTGATGCGTTTGGTCTCCTCTTTGAGTCTGATGTGATGATCTGCCTCCATCTTCTCAATGGTCTGTTTCTGCGTCTTCTCCAGAGTCTCCAGCTCCACGTCGTAGTGCTTCTTCTTGGCCTGGAATGAACCAATAGGAAACAAGAACACTCGGAGCTTAGGAGGTATGATAATAAAACACTGTATGTAAAACATGTGGTTGTACTTAATAAAGTGGTCATTTTGTGTGTGTGTGTGGCTGTGACTCACATTCATTTCCTGGTCAAACCGTCTCTGCATCTGCTCTCTCTGAGTTTCCAGTTTGGCGTTTAAAGTAGCCTGAGCTCGATGCTCTTCCTTCTGCAGCAAACGCAGATCACGCAGCTCCTGACGTCTAAACACACAGACAGACGACTATTATTATAACAGTTATGAAACTCTATTTATGAGTTTCAGCAGTAACTCATTCATTCAGCAACTTATGGATGGTTCAGAAGGTGATATTTTAAGTCTGTCGCTCTTATTTCAATTTTTTTTTTTTTTTTTGGAAGGCCCAGTCAGTGATGCCAAAACACGTCAATTTTCCAGTTTGTTTACTGGTTTTCTGCGGGATAAGACACTATTCTGCTGTTTCTCCTGCAGTCATAGATGTAACAACATATTCTTGCCACTAGGTGGCATCAGCTTAATGCATCAGAAACTCCACAAATCTTCAGAAACAGTGCAGTGTGCATGTCTTAACTGCAGGAGTTGCTCCTTTGAAAACTAAACCAATTATGTAACAGGACAGAAAGATAATATAGTGACTCCCTCCAGTTAACCTTAACCTCAGCTTCACCCTCAACTAAAAGTAACTTCAGAGACATTTTCCTCTTTCTGTCAAACTAATACCTAAATTTGTCTTTTTCCAAAACAGCTTGGACATTTTGTTAAACTCTGATCCCAAAGGGCCGAAGCCCAAAAGAGCAGGATGCCTTAAATAGTGGCCTTTGTGCAGCAGGCAGCATCCAACAGGTCACTTATCACTGTACAGACTTCAGTCTGAGCTGAGGAATGAACAGACCCTCGGCTCAGTTCACGGCCTCATTTAAAAGGAATGAAAACATGAATTTTTCCAAGAAAAAGAAGAAGCACTGAGAGATAGAGACACAGCACATATCAAATGTCCAGTGATAAACAGATACATATTTGAAGTGACAATATACAGCTTGTTTGGTTGTAACTTATCATAATAAAGTACTAAATGTTGACTGTATGATCTAACGCCTGTAGAATAATGACAGTATCAGCGTTTAGACTGGATCCTTCGAAGCTCCCTGTCGCTGTGTTTATCACTATAGAGAGGAAATTTGCGCAAAAATGAAGGCCGAAATCATGGCATGAAGGAAGTGTGCCTGCCACTGTGCAGCCATAACAGGAAGAGGGACAGCGCTTTTGTTTTCTCCGGTAGCTATCTGAAGGTTTCCAGGTACAGAGAATGACAGTTGGTCAAACTCCAAAAATCCTACTCTGCATATGAAAAGGAGCCCTGGTGTCGGAGGAAGAAGGTGATGACGGAGAGAGATAGATACAAGAGAGAGAAGCAGTACCTCAGGAATCTCATCTCCTCGTCTTTCTTCTCATCGTCGCCGATGATCTTGGACGTGGTCACGCTCACCTCCACACCGTCAATGACAAACTTCCTGGTTCGCTTCAGAGTCTTACTGGAGAAGTCCTGAGAGGCCGATTCAGAGAAGAACAAAGTCATTTTAAATCTGACAACACAAATCTTTGATGGCACTTGTTTACATGCATCACTGCGTACGATGTGTGTAACTGTGTGAGGAGTTCTTGTCCTAGTTTATTGAGCAGCAGGACCACAGTCAGTCTGGGACAGGTTTGGTTACAGTAGTTCACTGAGACACTGAGAAATCCCACATCTGAAATGGTGTTTTTATAGTTTAAAGGAGAACTCAGCTCCAACTACGGACAAGAAAGTGTTTCTGCTGCAGGACCAGAGATATTGTCTCAAAGACAGTTTGTTACGTTCCCCTTCAGGTATGTGTGAGTTTCTGATCTTTGTATCTGCTGGAAAGAGAATGAACTGTGTGTGTGTGTGTGTTGACAAAAGGCATTAATATTCCTGTCAGTCTGGTTTTGCTGCAACGAGCAGTAAGATGCTGCATCTGTCACAGAGCGTTGTGCTGGAAGTGACAGTTCAACAACCTCCACTAAATATGACGCAATGTGACCTGGGCTTTTAAAGCTCCTTCAGCTCTTTTTTCAGCTCCAATGAGATTCAAGGTTTCGATCAAACAGCACCAATGTTTATCCAACCAGGGGCCAAACAAGAAGTGACAAAGTTGAATCAAACTTCATTTAATGTGGGATAAAGCAGCACAGGCCGATCAAACAAAGGCTACGGGCGTCATATTGTGTAACACAGTCGGTAAGAGTCACAGCATGACCCCACCTTATGATTGAACAGACTGAGTTGTTATGGCTGAGTAAGCATGTGCAGCTGAATGGCAACATTTCCACTGTGCTCTATCGAAATCAGCATCCACTGACAATATTTACAGGACTGATACAGCAGCGTTTACCCAGCACACACTGGGCAGCTCAGACCACAGAGGTCGTCACTTCCTGATTTATAAATAGTTTAGAAAAGAGAGAGAGAGAGAGTCTAAGATCAGTAGACTACAGGAAAAAAAAAAGAGAAGAAATTATGGGTTGAAGAGACTAAGAGAGGCCGTAAAGAACCACGGGAGCTGTTCTCAGGTCAGGGTGGGAATGACTTTGGTTTGTGTGTGAACTGCAGTTCGCTCGGTCCAAACGACCACATGGAGCCAATACAGCTGAGCAAACACACTCCATATGAGTCTGTGCAAGGCCCTTGCTACTGAGCTACTGGTGTGGCTCTGCTGTAAACGGATTATTCACACATTTACAGAAGCAATAAATATTTATGCTTGTTGCCGAGTGTGTTAATAAGTAAACATCGGCCCTGCAGTCTGCAGAGCACATTTGGCTCATTCTGTAACTTAACTGTGTTGTTTGTGTTGTTTGTGTGCTTCAGACTCCACATCGCTCTTCATTCACAAAAATGGTACACACGTACACACACAGATAAATTCATGGGAAATGCACACACTGATGCTCTCCATGCTGGTGCAGGAAAACCCCCACACTCACACTAATCAAAAAAAAAACAACAGACCTGCCTTAATATGCCTGCCCATCCTCCTATGCTAAAAAACAAAGATTGCTCATTCAGTCCCAGTGCGGGCTGCTGGCAGAGTCGCCTGCTGAATAATCTGTTCTGGAAAAACTTAACATACCACAAACAGACACGACACTACGCACAGTCAATAGGATTTCAATCATGCTCAGTCCATAAGCCTCCAGAGGCAACGCAGCGACAATGAGCTGCACAGAAACTTCCATTGACAGCGATGAATGCTGAACTGTACCCACACAAAGGCCACTGTTGGTCCCGATGAATGGAAAATGTTGCATATTTGGCTTCAGAAACACTCGGTGTGTGATGATAAAATGGTTTCTGTCTTCTTCTGGACTTGCTTCCTAACTGTCCTTCCTCCCTGACGTCTGTAAGGCTCGACTTTGGTGATCGTTAAGTTTAAATAAATTCTCTCCTGTGTTTATTTTGGCTGATAAAACATTTAAAAATCTCAGTATTGGTCCAATGATTCTAACTAATTAAACACTAACTAGTGTCATTCTTCGCATCCTCCCTAGATGTAATGTGTGATTCAAGCTTAATGGAAGACAGGCCACTCTCTGTTTCAAATGGTTAACACCCACAAGCCCAAAACACAACACAATGCAGTTTCAGTTCCTCACTGGGTGCCAAGAAATAGTTTTTCCAAGGAGGGGTTTTCCTACAGAGGCAGCGGGCTGGTCCCTGAACCTCTCTAACACTTCTTTTTCACCATTAAAACATGACGTGAGTAATACGTATGACAACATTAAACTGAAGGAGGCTGTTTACTATTCAGACCGACTCACCCTTGACGTTGCCGAGATGTTCTCCCTGTGTATGGACATGTCCATGCTCTCAGACATCACGCTGCTCGAGTACGAGTACCGATTACTGATCGATCCGTTGATATAAGGCGATACAGGCTCACTATTTCTTTTCACCGATGACCGATCCAGGGCATCCTTGATGAGGCCCCCGTTGGTCCCGGAGTGGGGCGATGGGAGCGGGGTGGGGACAGAGGAGGATTCAGGGGTGGGAACAGGAGTGACAGTGGGTCTTTGGCTTGAATCCCCGTTTGGTACAAGGCTGTTCTCCTGCTCGGCCACCTGGATCTTGGGGCTCTCTGGTTCAGTGGAGACGATCATGATGTCAATCTGTTCCTCAGATGTCACGGTCTCGGGGAGAGATGGGGGCTGCTCTGTCTCTGGGGTCTCCACGGTGACCTTAAAAAGAGATTTTAGCATTGTTATTATAAAGTATTAGGAAGCAGATGATACAGATACGGTATTTTTTAATTTTAATTGGATCAGCATGTGCACATCTAATTCAACATTAAATCTCTACAGGGCACCTTTTCCTCCTCCAGTGTGGGCGTACTCTTTCCATCCTCAATGCCCGAGTCTGAGCTGGAAGTCTTGGTCGAGGCCTCGCTGTCGACTTCTTCGTTTGTCAGTTTGTCGCCCAACTCCTCTGGATCTTTGTGAGGGATGTTGTGCCGCGGTAGGGGGACGGGGACCATCATGGTGGGACTTGGCTGCTCCTTTCTCGGTTCATCAACTTGTGACACCTTCCTGGGTAAAGGCATTGGTGTGGTTGTGGGAGGTGTGGTGGGGCTTGGGGTATCTGCAGGATGGTCCCCTTCCAAACTGGTCTGACTGGTTGTGCATGGCTCCTTGCCTGGTGACTAAAAGAACAGGAAGGTGAGCAGTCTTATTATGCACTTTTGAAGTTTTCAGGCTTTAAGTTGGTGGTTCTCTCATAAATATTAATGTTTTCAACCTATAGTTTTAGCCTCACACCTACAGCGACATCAGCTTCACCTTCACTTCAGTAGGAATGCAGTTATTCCTGTTCTGCTCCTTCTCACCGAGGCTGAGATAGACGTCAAATCTGTGATAATTACACTAATATAACAGAATGGCCTGTGTAAATCACACCTGACAACCAGGGAGAGAGTTTCTGATGGTTTTATTACAGACAGCTATGTGTGAACTTTGATGAGCACCTTCCAAAACAAAGTGCTGTAAAGCCCTATTGCATTGAAAATGTGTTTATTTTACTTTCTGGTTCCTGCAGCGTTCACCAAGTTAGATTTAAGACAGTTTTAATACCACTCAACACGAATTTACTGCCTGCATATATACACACACATACACACACACACAGTGTTTCCAGATCTCAACAACGTGGGCATCCTGGAGTCCGTAAACACCAGTGAAAATGGTATTTCAGGATCCGTCCCTCTGAGCAATGCAGCGTTTTGAAATACGTCTCCCACCAGAGGTAAACAATACCATCAGACATCTTTATGGTCAGGTGCAGCCTTTCTGAGGCCTCAGCAAACATCTCTGTCTGGCTCTGCCGAGATATATAGGAGGAGATAAACCGTGGTCTAAGTGTTTGGCTGCAGCTCTGGGCCTTTAACTGCATCATGTGTCAAAATGTTGCTGTGTGTCCGCAAAAGTGGAGGAAGTCACTGTGATGATTTCATAGTTAGGTGAGCACAGTGAGCACAGTGAGCACCGAGGAGGAAACTGTAACTCACTGTAGTGAATACAGCGTAAACAAACGTTTTAATGTTTACATTCACTTTAATATTTGAAGTTAAACTAAACTAAAACAGACTAAAGTAGCACAATATTTAAAAAACATTTAACCAAATATCACACCCTAATATTCTCGATACAAACACAATAACACCACCTATGCACACTAAAACTACAGGGGCGATTTGTTCTCTCAGCAGCTGGAAATTGTTAGCTATGTAGCATTAGCAAAACTTACTTTAATCCTAAAGGCAGACAATGTGTGATTATCGATTTGCCTGGAAAAAGAAAGAATGTGCACAGTGGCTGCAGCTTCCTAACACTACGAGTATTTCCAGGATCACTGGTGCACAGGAAGCGTCTGTTTTTTATTTAAAGGTCAAAGTATAGTAGGAGGACAATGCACAGCCCTTAAATTATTTACTCCGTCAGACTCAGTGAGGGGACGGCGCTACGTCAAACGCTGCCCTTATATTTAACTGTGTGTGTGTGTGGGTGTGTGTGCCAGTGTTCCTGTTTGTGTTCCTTTGTCTGTGCTCTGAGGGCAGGTGGTAAACTTCACTCTCATTCTGTGCTCACTTTCCAATCTTAAACCTTTATGAATGGTCTCTGCAGAATCCCCAGGCAGGAGGCCATGTTTACCAAAAACAGGCTGTTCACAGGGGTCAACGAGCAGGAAGGAAATGAATGTGCGTGTGTGTTGCAGCAGGGTGCATGTGCAGGTGAGAACACGTCTTTATGTGATTATGCACATGAGTTCTGACTTAATTATATTTTGTGGTGACACTAAAATAAAGGTTCTTTTTTTACTTGCAGCTTTGGACCACACAGCGTGTCAGTCAGAAAACGTCACTTGTAGCTCGTGGCTTAGTAGTTTAAGATCAAGGTCAAATCGCGTGTTCGACCCAACAGCTTGTTTCAGAGGGGCTGTTGAGGAAAACGCCCCACCCCCTCCTCCCCCCACTTCTACTTTTAGAAACAAATGAAGGGACAGAAAAAGAAAGGGGGGAAAAGAAAAGATGCAAGTTTGGTACATTACCACGGTGAGGTCCATGGCGTCGTCCTCCTCTCCTTCCTCTCTATTGTCCTCGATTTCCTCCATGACCTCAGCTTTGGCCTCGGCCACCAGCTCCAGCAGGGGACGGTTGGACTTTACCGATGTCACAAACGGGTGCTGTGGACACAGAGGAGGCACAGAAGGAGGAGGTTAAATCCACACAGCAGTGTTGTTATGTAAGCATCATTGTTATCTTGATATTGATATCAGGATCACCACCATAAGCATTTAGCTACACCGCAGGATAAACACCCACAGCAGCACCATAAAATAATATTTGCTGACCACATTATCAGTCGATCTGAGTATCATTAAACCATGAGGTTAGTGATTGGAGGAGGATGCTGCTGCTGCTGCTGTTGGACACAGTAATGCGCTGGTGCCTGTTTTGTTAAAGTCATTTTAATGCTGCTGCATCGGCTGTGAAGGTTGAGAGTGCGAATGTGAAAACCCTCAGGTAGCAAATCGACAAGGTGAAGGCGAGGCGAAGACAGGAAACAATAAAATAAAAATCCTGGTGGAAAATGAAGTGAGTAAAGTCAAGTTACAAGAGCTTTGCCCCATGGGACCAAGGCTGCAGGAGACTTTCGCTGCCACATGCAGCTACAACAATAGAAGCTTTTACAACACAACTCTCCTCCCCCATTAAAGAATACAATGATGTTACGTCCTCGGAGCTACCTTCACTTCAACACCACACAGCGACCACTGAAGAGAAAAGTGTGTTTTTCTCAGGGTGCAAACAAGACAATGATGAGCTGAGTGCACGAAGAATAAAAGGCTAAATTAAAAGCCGAGTGCGGTGTGCGGAGATAAAAGGCCGATCATGTATTATTCAGACGCTTTGCACTAGTGTGTAATTTAATTGGAGCAGCTGACAAAGGGAAAAAAGGCAATGAGTGGAGCTGGACCATGAAGTGTGTACGAGTCAGTGTGTGTGTGTTTGTACTCCTATCATTGTGAGGACAGGTGTGAATTTTAAACCTTTGGAGTGAGGGCCATTTTGTAAAGTGAGGACATGTAGGCCGGTCCTCACCATATTTCCATTGTAATGGCTTCTAGAGGCTGTTTTTATGCTTTTCTCCAAGTTTCAGAGTGGTCGTCAGAAAGATACCAATATGGGAAAATTTGTGGAAAAACTTACTGTGTGTGTATTTCTTGAATACACACACTTTTGAAATTAAGGAGTTTCACGGCAGATAATGTCTTATTTAAACGCTGCATCCTTGCCCCAACAACTCCCATTATATGGATATACGTAGATCGCGAGTGGATCTAAATATCTTCCGAAGGACTCCAAGTTACACCAGAGTAGTTCGGGTGAGTAAATGAACGTATTTTATGCTAGAAATAAGGTCCAAGTTGCTTCTCCTTTAAGTCAGTCAGGGTTCAGGGCCTAAGAGGCGGGAGGGAAATGGGCCCGGATCTGGTCCCGGTCCCGATCCCGGTCCCGGTCCCGATCCCGGTTCCGGTTTCGGTCCGGGTTCCGATCCCGGTCCCGGTTCGGGTCCCGATCCCGGTTCTGGTTCCGATCCCGGTCCCGGTTCGGGTCCCGGCTCTGGTCCCGATCCCGGTCCCGATCCCGGTTCCGGTTCCGATCCCGGTCCCGGTTCCGGTTCCGATCCCGATCCCGGTTCGGGTCCCGGTCTCGGTCCCGGTTCCGGTTCCGAACCCGATCCCGATCCCGGTCCCGGTCCCGGTTCCGATCCCGATC
>OMNW01023947.1:9910-24894 GCA_900303245.1 Selene dorsalis
CGTTGTCATGTATGTCATTTAAGGATTTTGGGGGTTAGGAGAGGGTTAAAGAAAACCTTAATCCTAGTTAAACTAACAAATTTCAGATCAATGTATAATATTCAACAAAAAAGAAAGTGATTATAAAACATTCAATATAAAAAGTAACATTTTCCAATATGCCATTTGACCTAACCATGGGCCTGTACTGCGAAGCGAGTTTAGTGGCTTAGCGAGGTATGTTGAGTCTAAAGCCAGGCTTTCCTGTATCACAAAGTTGGCTCTCTTTTAACCCAGCTAGATCACCATGGTAACTTATGCTTAGCTCATAACCTGGCCCCGACCAGGTTATGTTCAGAGTTTCATCTTGAAATCAGCTATAAAAGCACAGCTTTTTCACAATTTAACTCATTTGGAGATGGTGTCCCCTTTCCTTTGAAAGTCCAGTGGAGCTTGGAGTCAGAATGGAGCATTTGTACGGAGGGAGAGGTTTTTGGAGATCGTGCTGATCCGCTGGTGTTTACTTTCTCTCTGAGCATCTCCTCCTACAGATGTTCAGCTGAGGGGATAAACTTCATCTGCTCAGCTGTTGAGCCAAGCACCAGGAGGACATTATATATTATATATATATTCTACTTTTATATACAGACTGTGGAGGGCACTGAAAGAAGTTGTGCACTCACAGTGGGACAGATAGCCAGATGGATAATAAGTAAAGTTAATAATTTCACTTTGATGTGGCCATGAATCAATTAATTTGGATGTTTAGTCTCTTATATGGCAGTGTTGTAGGTCTATGCTACTTTCACAGTTAAAAAGGTCTCTGTTGTCGTTGTACAGAGAATGTGAGATTTGTACAGCAACTAAAAACCCCACTCTATATTCTCACACACACCCAGCCCCACTTCCAATAAAACACACACTCGCATTCTATAACTGTGATCATAAAAATATATGAAAACAATATAAAACTAAATTTAAAAATGACAGTTGTTGTTGCTCTAGTTTATTTAGTTTAAATGGATAAAGCTTCATATTTCAAAGTCAGAAATGAAAAGTAGCCTCCTCTCTTGTCATATTTGCAGCAGCAGTGTTGCTTTTGGCTGTGATCAGGCTTTTTTGGATTGCTCATAGCTCTCCATAAAACAACCTCCTCTTGGCTGAAATAAGCGGCCGTGGTTGCTCCATTTTGCGCAGAAGTAGAATCATATGATGCCAAACGCCCCTCATACTTTCATGTGAACGCGCACAGAGCACAAAGCTGAAAGCCGGACTTAACAAACCAAGCTGATAACCACTGTCGTGACACCATGTTAACTCTGATCGGGGCTTCAGGTTTTGTTGAGCCGGACCATGAACACAAAGTCTGGCTCTGTTGAGCCTCCCTCGCAGTACAGGGCCCAGATCTATGAGGAAGTGTGCTGTGTTGATTAGATGGTTTTCTGCTGAGTCATGTCTGACTCCATCAGGGCCCCCTGAGCTGTGGAAAGGTCTTGTTTCTATATGCTACAAACTATGTGTTCACTTTGACAATACAATTATGTTAGATGCTGTGTACTTTTTAAAGAGGATGTATTTGAAAGATGAAGTGAAGAGGAAGAGCACAATTAGATTGTTGCTTTTTCTTGGTTACTGTAACTCCACATTAGGACAAAACATCGTTTGAAGTTCTTTTTCTATGAGTTAACTCCTCAGATGCTTAAACCTGCTGGAGGTTGCTCTGCCAGTGAACACTGAAGTGTTTTTTGTTCCTGAAGCTTTGTGTTGTTTTTGCGGAGGCTGAAACCTGATCATCCTGCTAAGCTGACCTGTGTCCGACTAATGGACACATTAGACACACTGAGAGGGAGTGGAGCTGAAGTGCCAATGTTTTACTACCAACTCTCTAAATATTAATCTTCTCAACATTACTGACACCTTTTAACAGCAAAAAATATCTACATCTCTATATTTACAGGTAGATTTAGGCCCGACCTGGCTGCAGAACAGATGTCTGTAATGTCTGTAATAGGATGCCGCTCTGTCTCATGAATGACTTCCCCACTAATTGGGCCACCGCCTGCTCACTCACCTAGGACACTGATCACCAAGCCAGTTTTTCTTCAGAGTTGTTTTTGTACTGAAGAAATACCCCAATCCTAACTCCAACTCCAACCCCAGTCTACACTGTCGATAAACTGAAGATCGATTCTTCCTAACCAGACAGCTATGAACTGTTCGGTTATTATATTACTTTTTCATCCTAAGAGACTCTGCTGTCTGCTCATTTTCCACCTGTTGAAATACTGACAAACACTGGCCACATTCACTGAGACCCCACAATAGATTTCCTTCGTAAAAGTATGTTTTTAGTGCTAAATGCGTAACATGCCCGGGTGGTCGAGTGGTGAAAGCATGTCCCATATGGACATTGTCTGCCCTAAAGCAGTTGAGTAGATCTTTTGTGTGTCATTCCCCCAGTCTCTCTCCCTGCTTTCCCATCTCTCCTCTCTGTCCTATCAAATAAAGGCTAGGAGGGCCCTAAAATTAACTTCAAAAACATATGTAATTTGTCTGATCAAATTCTCAAAACATACATATACAGTGGCAGAAATACTTTGTGGCTTTAATAGATTAGTTTCACCTATTGTTTGTCACATTAATCGGACTTTCAGTCCTAGTGAGCACACCTCCAGTTTGTAAGTCACTTTACCTTGTATAATCTGTACTCTTCAGGCCCAAGTAGAAGTCACTCTGATGGTATCACTGTGACATCACCAGGGCTGTTAGAGCTCCTCCACAGATGATAATAAATGACAGTTTTCATGGCATGACCAGTAAGCTGATGTCCATGTGTGGAATCACTGTCCCTTCAAGATGCACACGCTTTCTGGTAAAACAGTACAGTCCTCATGTCGTTGCGCTCATCCTTGTTTCTGCTGTGCAGGGAAACGCCATCAAGACGTACAAGTACAACGTCCTCACCTTCATCCCCCTGAACCTGTACGAGCAGCTCAAGAGAGCCGCCAACCTGTACTTCCTGGCTCTGCTCATCTTACAGGTATGTTTTTGAAGGAAAACAAACAACCGTCCTCTGGTTTTCATTTGAAGAGAAAACAGACCAATAACAACCATCACGTTTGTGTTTTTCCTCCAGATTATTCCAGACATCTCAACTCTACCCTGGTACACCACACTGATCCCACTGGTCGTAGTGCTGGGAGTTACTGCCATTAAAGACCTGGTGGATGATCTGGTAAGACATATACATACAAACACATAATTTGATCTCCATGTGTTTCTCGCAATCAGTATGATTATGTAATGATGATGAAACACATGTATAAGTTTGCTGGCTGCTCTAAAAGCTATTATTATACGAGGTTATAATTAATGTGTTCTCTTATAAATACTAAATACAGGCACGACACAGAATGGACAAAGAGATCAACAACAGGAAGTGCGAGGTCCTGTTGGATGGCAGGTTAGATTTATACATTCAGATATGTGCCATCTTTAAAACCTGATGGCTACAGGTTTATACATTTATGAGACATATAAACCTATGAGTCTTCAGTCCTTGGAAATAAATAAACTAATCGATCTCCCTCTGCTCCAGGTTTCAAGAGTCAAAATGGATGAACATCGAGGTTGGAGATGTGGTTCGTCTGAGGAAAAATGACTTTGTTCCGGTATTGATGACTTCGCTCATATAATTGTTCCTGGACTGTGTGACAGGGACACTGCATTACATGGACTTACATTAAATTCCAACTATCAGGTCCCCACAACATGAGTAACAGCTGGACCTTTACAGTACCTACCTGACTGACTGACTGACTGAGAAGACAGGGACATGACTGCTCCTGTAAAAGATGAAATACATTTTAATGCAAGTGAAAAAGAGACTGTTCCAACATCAACACAATAGATTCACTTACCTACATGTCATGTCTGCTGACTGAAAGGGATCTGTTATTACTTTTTGATTCTTCCTCGTGCTGTGAAGATTTGATCTCCCTTTAATGAGATCAGCTGATGAGCAGCCAGGAAAGGAATGCTGATTTATAATGTGACTGTGTGATGTGGTACTTAAGGAAGTGCTGCAATAACAGTGGACGGGAAAGCACCAGTTGCTTGTATGTGGTCTGATTTAAATGGTAAACAACATAATGTTTGATATATTTCACCTTATTAATATGTTTATATTTCTTGTATTCAGGCCGACCTTCTGCTGTTATCCTCCTCCAACCCAAACAGCCTGTGTTATGTAGAAACAGCTGAACTTGACGGGTAAGAATCTTCTCCGTCTTCTTTTTTTAATTTGACTTAAAAAGGTCCATCACTCAATCAGTCTCATAATTTACTGATTTGCACATGTAGTTTTATCGATGTCCAGTCCATTTAATTTGTGTAACTAGAGCAGGTTTCTGTGTTCTGTAAAGTTTTGGTTTGATCAGTCATTCAGTAAGTGTGTGAAGAGAAGCCTGTGCCAAACCTGTCTGTGTGACCAGTTATCTGCGTTCTGTGACAAAGTGAGAAACGCCTTTAAGTAAAACAAGCAGCCCTGCACAGGTGTTTGTAATGGAGACATTGTACAGTGAAGAACGGACATGGACTTTTTGTGTTTTAGCATTGTGACAGCTTTGTGTATTTTCATAAAATCTCTTTTTTAAAATTTGTCCAGGCAGGAAGCCTCTGTTTGTCCATTTAACCTGCAAAAAAATGCAGATGAATAAATTCGTCAAAATCCAGAGTTTGAATCCTTTTATTGTGTTTTTTTCAGCGAAACAAACCTGAAGTTTAAGTTGGCATCAAAAGTGACGGATGACAAATTGCAGGAGGAACCCCAACTGGCCAGGTTTGATGGTAAAGTTAATTTTCCTAATGTTAATAAGTTGCTTTTAGTTATCTGGAACAAGGCTCAACCCTGAAGAAGAATCACAAAGGTGACACATTTAAGTTTATATTATTACTAAGCAGTCTGACCAAAGGCTTTAACCTCACAGAGAAGTTATAATACGTCCTCTGAGCTACTACTGCTTCAGGACTGAAAAGAAAGTAGCAATTCATGTCCTCAGAGGATGGACCCGTCTACATGTAGACATGGAGACAACACTAAAGAACATTTATTATTGATCATTTTTCACACCTGGACCTCGTGTATTCTTATCTCTCTCTCTCACAGCTCTGATTGAGTGCGAGGAACCAAACAATCGTCTGGACAAGTTCATAGGGACGATGCTCTGGGACAGGAGGCGCTACCCGCTGGACCTCGACAAAATGCTGCTCCGCGGCTGCAAGATCAGAAACACAGATGTGTGTCACGGCCTGGTCATCTTCGCAGGTTGCTCAAACACATAATCACCAAATGATTTAATGATTACTCAAAGAAATGACTACCATAGTTTATTTATATTTGTTATGTTATAGTTGCAGCAGTGAACAACATTAACTTCTCACTGGCATTACATTAACCTCTTAACACCCACTGGACTGTGGGTTGTATTGCTCCTAGTGCATGCTGGGCTGGCAGGCCAGTGGGTTTTAATGGGTTAAATCTGATTATAATGATTTGAAACACAGTGATCAATGAAAAATAACCATGACTAATTATATTAAGAATGTCTCTGTTTGACTCGAAGGTTCTGACACTAAGATCATGAGGAACAGTGGGAAGACGAGGTTCAAGCGAACCAAAATCGATGAGCTCATGAACTACATGGTTTACACAGTGAGTTAAAATCCAACATACTGAACACACATGAGCATCAGCATCACAGTCATTCATCCTCGTCATCTCTCCTCTTGTTGTTTGACAAAGTGTATTTACGGTTTTGCCATTTATTTGTGATATTTATTCTAAGATATTGTGTATTTTCAATACCTGCTCTGTGTGTAGATCTTTGTCGTCCTGATCCTGGCGTCCGCTGGTCTGGCCATCGGTCACAGTTTCTGGTTCGATGAGGTCGGCTCTAAATCCTGGTATTTGTTTGATGGCAAAAACCAGGATGTGTCCTACAGAGGTTTTCTCAGCTTCTGGGGATACATCATCGTCCTTAACACCATGGTGCCCATCTCACTATATGTCAGGTCAGTTAAACCTGACACACACACACACTCATGTCATATTCAGCCCTTTTGACCGAAAATGCTGTGTTCGATTTTATGTTTGATTACAGAGATATTGTGGAGTTTTGATTTGTTTAATTCTTAGGGATAACGTGCTAAAACCAATGTTTGTCTCAGATTGATGATGTCATTCTAATGTAATCAAAATACGGCCAACCAAAATATCCAGTGATATTTGATGCTCTCCAATATCAGTGCTCAAATATCTGCTCAACACATTTTGTGGATAAGCAGTTTGTAAAGGTAGGGTTGGAGATCCTGGAAAAACGGTTTGAGTGGGCCACATTTTGAAAATACACACACACACACATACACAAGTCAGAAACTCAGTGTGTCATCTCCTGTTTTCTTGCTTTGTGTCCAGTGTGGAGGTGATTCGTCTGGGCCAGAGTAAGTTCATCAACTGGGACCTGCAGATGTATTTCGCAGAGAAAGACACTCCAGCCAAGGTACATTAGTACATTTATACTGCTCTCTCAATTACTTCCTTCTCTCTTAACCATCTTTGATTTTGTTCACCAGAGAATAGTTTTTTTTCTTAGGGAAGAAAAAAACTAAGGTTTTAGGATTCATGTAAATCTTAATAAGATTGAACAGATCTGGTCCAAGTAAGTGTAGCATAATAACGATTTTGTAGATGACTGTTAGCAGCATTTTTGATTTTCATTACAAGTTTACACTGTTTGTGTTACTTCACAATGAAAAGACATGAAGGAGAGTTTAAAAATTCTTTAAGAACAAATGTGGCTTCTCTGCACCAAGAAAAGAGAAACTAAAAGTTTATAATGATAGTTAGTGCTCGTCACGTAAGGATCTAAATCAATGACAAAACAGTATGTCTCTTAAAATGTCATAATGTTTTATGAAAAGGTGAATTTTATTACAGTGGTCTTCATCACTGAAGGCACTGGAGTGATCATGTGATGACTGTTTATTATTGAAATTGCATATTGATGGTGAGCGGAGTGAACTGAGGCCACGGGATGCCGTTTTCTAGTAAGCTGACCATAAGTCATTTAGTCGCACAGCTTTTTGCAGTGAAACTAGGAATTGCAGCAGTGATATTCTTTTCCTGTGCACTCTGAAAGCTCTGGTTGATACATCCTCTAGGCTCGGACCACCACCCTGAACGAGCAGCTCGGTCAGATCGAGTACATCTTCTCCGACAAGACGGGAACTCTGACGCAGAACATCATGCAGTTCAAGAAGTGCACCATTGCAGGACGTAGTTATGGTACTGACAACTTTTACACGCTCTGTACTTTCTGTAAAAATGTTAACACAAATGAGACAGATTGTGATGCCAGTGTTAGTACCTTGTTCAAAGATACTGAATTAAAGAGACACTGGTACACTGCGCTAATGAATTTAATCACTAATTGAACCTGTAAAAAGTGGAAAGTTATTTGAAAGTGAAATAGTGACATCTGCTGCTGTGTTATTGCAACAACAGCTTTCTTGTTGATACTTAAGACATAAAAAGTACACAATTCAGGCTTTTTTTTTTTTTTACATGAAATCAATTTCATATACATTGATTAATTTGATACATGAAGCAGAGTGTTGTTTTCACTGCGATTGTGCAGGCCAACAGCACTTTGTTATCAAAGGGGGTGAAGAATGAGCCTTTAATGATCCCTTTGGAGAAACTGGTTCACCGTTGCGGAAAGAAGTGGAATTTAGATAAGAGCAGAACAAACAGTCTGTTGAGTAGCAGCAACAAAAGATCCAGTACAAAGATTTGTAGTAAATGCGACCAGCTCGGCCTGTCACATGGTTACAGCATGCTTCACAGGAAAGAACAAAACCACAGGGGCACTAATATGATGGCAAAAGTCAAATAGTCAAACCAGAGGAAATGTGAAATCTTCACAAAGTGTTTTGTATTCAATATAGTAAAATATATTATAATAGAAGTTATTACATAATATGTAGCCTGCGTTATATCTGTGTCCCACACTTGGGACTGGGGTGATATACTGCATTAAACTCATGCAAGTATGAGAACCAGTAGCCCACCAGTAGTCTGCATCTAATATGGTACAGAATTCTCACAGCAATATTACATTCTTTTTTCCCTTTCCCTGTGTGTTCTTTATGTTTTGATATTGATGCACTGCTCCACTCTGCTGTGTCCTCCACAGGTTCCCCCACCACTGCAGAGGGAGTGGCACTGGACAGAGGAAGGGTAAAATCTCACTTTCCATCAATTCATTCGCTAAAAAAGATGATTTAAATGTCATGAAATGACGACTGGAGTTTCAAAATATGAACTGATTTGAAAATTTAAACTGATGTTGACACACAAAGCAGAAGGTGATGTTAAACGCACAACTCAGGGATAGACAGAGGAAATATTATCTGTAGTCCTGAAGTAACAAAATATATCAGTCATGTTTCACAAATGTGGATTGTGTGATAATTTCCACAGTGATTTT
Source organism: Selene dorsalis (assembly GCA_900303245.1). NCBI lineage: Eukaryota > Metazoa > Chordata > Actinopteri > Carangiformes > Carangidae > Selene > Selene dorsalis. The sequence goes on from OMNW01023947.1 coordinate 18,439, forward strand.
CAAAAACATTTTTCCTGTTTGCCATCAGCCGGTGGACTGGAGCTGGAACCGCCATGCTGACAAGAAGTTCCAGTTCATGGATCATGCGCTGGTTAACCTCGTCCGATCCGGGAAAGACAGGGACGCTACAGAGTTCTTCAAACTGCTCTCACTCTGCCACACGGTCATGGTGGAGCACAAAGACGGTAACGCTGCAGACATTACTTAGTTAGGAGTTAAGGTAGAATGAGTCAGCAGTGGCCAACCATGGCTGACTATGATGGGCTGCAGCATGACCTCCTACCGTTATGTCTCTCTGTCAGGTGATCTGGTGTACCAGGCCGCGTCCCCTGATGAGGGCGCTCTGGTGACGGCGGCCAGAAACTTCGGCTTCGTGTTCCTGTCTCGTTCTCAGGACACAATCACCATCCAGGAGATGGATCATGAGGCAACATATGAGATGTTGGCACTGCTCGACTTCAACTCAGACCGCAAGCGCATGTCTATCATCTGTAAGAGTGCACACACAAACATTTTAAGTGTGTTTTGCCTCGGTCTCACTTTAACCACCCTGCTGCCTAAAATACTTGATCAGGCCTGGAAATGTAAATTAACCCACCCCTGCAAATAGACTTACCAAGCACAGTTTCCCTGTATTTCTCAGAAACTACAGTCATCAGCTTCTTCAGAAAAATGTATTTGTTTTATACTCACAGTGACGTGTGACTTGACTTTTACCTGTATTTTTATGTAGTAGACATACTGTGATGACACAAGACAATCACATTGTGCAAAGAGGTGGGTATGTACATGTAAATGTACATGTGGCGGTTGGTTGACAGTGTTTTTAGCACTGGAGACACTTTCAAGTTGGACTTATTGGTCTTGATATGGGACCTTTTCTCCTGTGACACTTACCCTGTGTCCTCTGTCTTTCAGTGAGGTTTCCTGACGGGCGTATTCGTCTGTACTGTAAAGGAGCAGACACGGTTATTTATGAACGACTCTCCAGAAACTCCAAACACAGGGAGTCCACCCAGACTGCGCTGGATGTTAGTGCACATTATTGTTTTATTCTCATTTACTCTCGTGTGTTTCTGTGCTGTTTCTGTGAAAGGAAACCTGGCCTGTATTTTGTGTTTGCAGGAGTTTGCGAACGAGACCTTGCGGACGCTGTGCTTGTGTTACAAAGACATCAGCAGAGAGGAGTATGACGCCTGGTCCAGGAGACACGAAGAAGCCCAGGTGGCCAGTGGTGACCGAGACGCCGCCCTCGACCGCGTATATGAGTTAATTGAGAAAGACCTCTTGGTGAGTGGAAGGAAAAAAAAAAACAGGAAACACTGCATTGAGAGAGTTGTAGAGGTGGCAAAAAAAAATGCTGCTGACGTTTCAGCTGTGAGCAGTTATCTTTTTAGTCTATGTTTTTAATTTTTTAAATTTTTATGGACCTTTTAAGAGGCTTTGGTTGATCTGTAGCAGAGTGAGCAGCTCTGTCTCTACATGTTTGAATGTGCAAACTGTACACTGACATCAGCCACAGGTTTTTAAAAACAAAAATCCCACTGGAATACATTTTGATGCCTCCATTAAATCCAAAACATTGAGCCTCAGTTGTATCTGACATGTAGTGTCCCTCTATGTAGCTGATTGGAGCGACAGCCATTGAAGACAAACTGCAGGACGGAGTCCCAGAGACCATCGCCAAACTGGCCAAGGCCGACATCAAGATCTGGGTCCTGACTGGTGATAAGAAAGGTACCGTCACATCAGACTTACAGACAAGAGTCTGTCTGTTGTTATGTGCTAATGTGGCTATAAGAGCCAGTACAATTTTATGGAAAAATTAAAGAACATTCTCTTTGTTTTTCTCCTTCCTCCTTTCCCTCAGAAACGGCAGAAAACATTGGATATTCCTGTTCACTGCTGACAGACGACATGCAGATCCACTATGGAGAAGGTGTCAAGTGAGTTGATTCAAATGACCCAGCTCGGATAGCGCTATGATTAAAAGATCAAACAGGGTTTATGGTCTATACTTCACCAGTTATCAACAATATGTTTACAGTGGGCACATAGACACGGATGTTGAGTTATTAAATGCTGTGATCTTTGCAGACTAAAGTCATCCCTTCATCATTTCAGCAGAGGTTAAAGGTGAACTCCAGTGATTTTACACCAGAGTGTTTTTCCAGGTGTTGGAGCACTACCCCATATTTTAAAGAGCTTTGTAAATCGTCTCTGCAGGGAGCTGTGTGATGAACATCTGTGTGATGTCATTCCAGTCGATGTGAGCGATGTTGATGATGAAATGTCAGTGGTCGAGTTACAGTATTAGTGATGACAAGGAAGAAGGATGTGGTAAAGAAAAACAACATGTCTGGTTCTTTTAACTGTCAATCATGTGTCTGGTGATGTGGAAAGACAGCAGTGCTGTGTGAGGCCTAAGCAGAGTTACACAATCCAAGCAGGTCTCTTCATTGCTGCAGGTGTTTTTTTTTTCCCCTGCAACAAACCAGCAGCAGAGCCGGAAAGCTTTGACTAGCTTTGACTAGCTTTGACTAGCTTTGACGTGTCTCTCTGCTCTGGTCGAACACGGAAACAGTGTTAGGTACTAAAAGTAAAGTGGAGATATTGAGATAAGATAAATCAAATCAACATGTGGTATGAGCGCCCTTTGTGTTGTAGTGTTTTCTTAAACTCATCGGTTCACTGCGGTTGCTCTGGTTGGACCAGCTGCTAACCTGAGCCAATGTTGTCTTACTTGGCTAAAACAAGTTAAACATACTGCACAGCACCAGGAGATGGCTTTCTTGTTTTGCTTCCTGCTCTTGGTTCAAGCAGTCTTCAAACAGAGTGTGATGTTTCACCTCAGTATCTCAGTTCCCATCTCTCTTTCTGTGCTCTGTAACATCCTCTGTTCGTGTGTCTCCAGTGAGAAGCTGAGGGTTCGTCAGGCCAACAGGAGGAACGAGCCGGCTAACTTTGGTCGGAAAAGGAGCACACCTGCTGAACCTTTCTTCACCCAGCCCGGCAAAAATGCTCTCATCATCACCGGAGGATGGCTGGTGAGTTCCAGTGAAGAGGAATATTGTTCAGAGAAGGTTTCCCTTCTCCATTTGGAAACATTTTAATCCCAACCCTCATTTGTGCTGCTGTTATTTTCTCAGAACGAGATTCTGTATGAAAAGAAGAAGAAGCGCCGTCGTCTGCGTCTCCGTCGTCTTGGAAAGCGTCCGCCTCTCACCAGCCCTCAGGACGGACAGCCAATGAACGACTGGGAGAAAGAGATGAGACAGGTACCGCTGAATTCATTCGACTCTAATGCTTCTCATGATGATTTACATGAGATCAAATGTGGTGAAAAATCCTGCTCTTTCTTTCTCTAGATTGACTTTGTGGACATGGCCTGCGAGTGTGAAGCTGTGATCTGCTGTCGTGTCACACCGAAGCAGAAAGCCAACGTGGTGAGTCTGGTGAAGAAGTACAAGAAAGCCGTGACGTTGTCCATTGGAGATGGGGCCAACGACGTGAACATGATCAAAAGTAAGCACGTGAATCGACTTTGGTTCAAGGGCAGGTTTTGTTCTGGCTGCGACATGAATCATCACTGAATTTCCCTCTCCTCCGTCCTCCAGCCGCAGACATTGGTGTGGGCATCAGTGGTCAGGAGGGGATGCAGGCCGTCATGTCCAGTGATTACGCCTTCGCTCAGTTCCGTTACCTGCAGCGCCTCCTCCTGGTGCACGGTCGCTGGTCCTACATCCGCATGTGCAAGTTCCTGCGTTACTTCTTCTTCAAGAACTTTGCCTTCACCCTGGTCCACTTCTGGTACTCCTTCTTCAGTGGATACTCCGCACAGGTCAGCAGCAGCAGCAGCACAGGTTCAGGATGTACACAGAAGGACATCATGGTCAAGAATGTTGGATACATGAGCTCTGTCCAGTGTCTACTTATGTCTACACAATTCAGCATCAAATGAAGGGTCTCAAAGTTTGCTCTGGACTTACTTAAATATCCAGAGTACAACAACCCATGACTCAGGATCCTCTTACCACATCATGGTCTCCTTCAGTGGAGATTGTTGACTTTGTCTGACTATGTCAAGTAATTTAAGTAGTTGAAAGCCAAGGAAGAAGCTAAGTAAGTGGGTCTTGAGTTTTGTCGTTTGTTCTCTGGATGGTTTTCATATTGTGCCCAGTTGCTGAGTTTTGTTCCAAACGTCCCTCATCTTTGGTGTCATTATCAGCTGATATCTTCACCTGATCCTGGTATGTGTCAGTTTACACTCAACAACTGTTTCTCTGTTTGCAGATTGCCTATGAAAACTGGTTCATCACTCTCTACAACCTCTTCTACAGCAGTTTACCTGTTTTACTGGTTGGACTTCTTGACCAGGTAAAAAAAACAGCTTTATCATAGAGAAAAAGAATCAATAGCAGAGTCTTTATTGCTTTTTGCATAAATATCATTTGAAATATCTACACTGCAGCTTTATGCTCTCTGTAAATGCAGTGCAGTATAATTAAAAGTACACGCATTGATCTGAATGTGTATCATTTAGTAGTGATAGCACAGGCAGCAGCCAAGACATGGTGATAAACTTTTAGACTGTAAAACACATATTTTCTGACTGTCATTATGGTCCTGCTTTTTTAATTCTGATAATTACCAAACGAGAAATACTCATCCTGCCCCCCCTCTTCCTCTCCCATTGCAGGATGTTAATGACAAACTCAGCCTGAAATTCCCTAAGCTCTACCTGCCTGGCCAACAAGGGACACTTTTCAACTACAGGAATTTCTTCATCAGCTTGTTCCACGGCATCTTCGTCTCACTCATCATCTTCTTCATCCCCTATGGAGCCTTCCTGCAAACCATGGGGCAGGATGGAGAAGCCCCCTCTGACTACCAGTCCTTTGCCGTTGTCATTGCCTCGTCTCTCGTATTTGCTGTCAACCTGCAGGTTGGTCACACAATTGTGTTTAGTTAAGTTGTGTTATTTGTCATTAGTTACATGCTCATATGCTAATATTTATTTAATATATATTTAATATATGCTCATTTGTTGTTATTTTCAAGAATGGAAGGCTGTTAGTTTTATTTAGATTTAGGTAAATAAATGGAAAAAGAAATATCTGTCTATCCATAAAATATATTTCAGGTTCTGAAAACAATGTTGTAATGAATTTCGTGTATTTCTGACCTTCACCTCTCATCTGTCAGATCTCTCTGGATACTTCCTACTGGACCTTCGTCAACTGCTTTGCAGTTTTGGGAAGCATAGCTATTTACTTTGGGATCACGTTTGACTTCCATAGCGCCGGGATTCACATCATCTTCCCCTCAATATTCACCTTCACTGGTCAGTCCCCCAAAATGGATATGTTGTTTCTTTATAGTCTTCAAGTTGACCGCTTTTTTGAGCAAGAAACAAGCTGTAAACATAACACTGATGAGCACCACCAGGTTCATTTAGCTAAACAGGTGCCTGTTCACATCAGAAAAAGATGTGCAACAATAAGCATTCCTTTGGAAAATTTGGAAAATACCCAGTTGTTTAAAGCTACTCTAGTCTCCAACTAGTCTCTGACTGACGGGGATGGCAGATAACGTGCAGAAAACAGTAAAGTTGTGAATTACAAAACCAAAACAATGAGTCTGTAACTACAGAAAACACCTTTCAGGTGGTAGGAAAGTTTGCTCTCAATAGATTCAGTCGATGTTCTGTCCTCCTATTCTTTTCCCCACCCAGTCTGAACACTACAGTTCCCTTGCTGTTGTCATGCAGCTGTAATATTAGACTACAGCCAGAGTGATTCTGTATATTCAGATGTTTATTTTTGGTTCCTCTCAGTTTTTTCTCTGCCTTCTACCACACACCACACTCGATTTAACTTCCATTTTCACTGAGTCACATACCTCTCCTGTTTGTCATTATTTATGTTGAGCCACATGTAACCCTGCCCTCTGCACCACTCTCCTAAAATGTCTGTGTTTTATGTGTGTGTAGGTGCAGCCTCAAATGCTCTGCGTCAGCCGTACCTGTGGTTAACCATCATCCTGACCGTGGGCATCACCCTGCTGCCCATCATCTGTATCCAGTTCCTCCATAAAACCATCTGGCCCTCAGTAGGAGACAGGGTGAGGCCTCTGGGAACTGTTGATGATTCATCACAACAGAGTGTAACATGAAAACATGTCCACAGAGGAACCTTTAGACAGGCAGCCTCCATTTGCTTCTTTTCATTCTTAAATAATCTTCGTAAAATGCAACAATGTGTTTACAATCTTTTAAAAACTGTAAATCTGATTTATTTTCCCAACAGTGACCAGGATTAAAAGTTCCAGGGTTAGAGTTTGGTAACAGAAGTTAGTTTATGGACATGATTGGAAAGTGTTAAACCAAACATTTAATTAAGAAAGAAAATAAATGGAGGTGACTGGACTGAACCCTAAAATTACACTTTCAAACTA
>OMNW01023986.1:4267-15905 GCA_900303245.1 Selene dorsalis
CCCTCATGCCTCCATAACTACATATGTCTGTATTCAACCTGGAGCTCTCCTGCCATCCCAGAAGTCTCTGCAGCGGTGTTGGCTGTTGATCTATCTCTTTTTATTCAGAAATACTTTCCCTGAAATGTGGCATGTGTGTACACTACATCTCAGTCCTGGTAGAAATTAGAAATAGTAAATCATCAGACAGTTAAACTGCTCCTTTGTTTGGATGGCTGGTTTGCTTATGAACTTGTTGAGCTCCTGAACAACTCACCCTCATCCATTTAGAATAAGAATTCGGTAAATACAAAGCACTTTATCTCAGAATTTTTCCCTCCATTTGATACAGTGATACATTTAAAGACTTTTCTTTAAACGAGGCCTCCTTACTCATCGGCTACCGTCCACGTGACATTTTCCAACACAGTAAACGTCCCCATAAGAAGCCAATTAGCCTGAGTGTCAGACAATCCTCGAGTCAACATAAACAGTAAATCCCACCAGACAGTAAATAATCTGACTACGCTCTGTTATTTTTAGTGTGAGGGATTCCTCTTTCACAAGACATTACATCTCCATCCCTCTCAGCACAGGCCCTTCCCTTCTCCCATCATGCCCAAATAAAGTGTCCGAATTCCATGTGTGTGCTTCTTCTTCTCTCAGTGAAATGTTTATAAGACCCTTGCTTAGTGTGTGTGTGTGTGTGTGTGTATAAGAGAGAGAGAGAGAGAGAGAGAGAGAGAGAGAGAATAGAATTGTGCGTGCATGCGTCTGTGTCTCTACATGTGCACATCTGTATGCTGAGTTCCCAACAAGCAGTTTCAGGTGATCTGTTGTCTTTGGATCGTAATGATTTGATTCTATAGTTTTGTTTCATCTTAGAAACATCACAAAATACAAAAGTTAAACTTTTACTGTAGCATTCAGTGATGTTAGCCAGTCTGATCAGTTCCAGTGTGATGCGTTTGTTCTCTTTCCTTATTGACCTTTAACTTGTTCAGCAGAAGTTAGAGGTGGACTGAGTTTATCTGGGCAGTAGCCAGGATTTTTTATTAAATACTGAGAGTCATAATTCCACCTGTGGCGCAGTATGAACATCAGAAGAATCTATGAAACTGATTTTTCACCTCATATTTCTTAGTCCATTTAAGTGTTCTGTAATATTGAAGGCAAATCCTTCTCAAACCTCGGGCACACTTCACTTCCAAGCGGAGATCTCTTTATTCAGTGACATCATATTTTAGTCTAAATCTAAAACTGAATCATGTGAGATCACAGAGTGCTAACTGATGTTTCACTGCTATCACTGTTTATAGATGGAGAAACCTCAACAATGCATACGCCTCAACTACTTCAGTGACAGTTTCAACTGCTTTCATCTGACCACTCGGGTGTTTTTATCCCTGACTGTCAGAACGGACGTCCCAGCTGTACATGTCAACTGACAGTCCACATGCTGTATGCCACCTGGCATTTAAACTGCTGTCACTGCTTATACTACAACTGACACTTATTAACAATGCATACACTTCAACTTCAGCAGAAAGGTCAGTTGCTTTCGGTGTTTAAACATTCATTGTGTGTTAATCCCTAACCCTACTCTCAGAGCCAACTCATCAATAACTGACAACTGAACTCTGCTGATAAACTAGCTGACACTTCCAGTGCTAGCAGTGCACACACTTCAGTTATCTCTGTCACTTGCACATCTTGTTTGAAATTTAACTTCATTTAACCTTTGACCTTCCAGGTTTCTGTTGGCGGTGGCTTTCAGCTCTTACTCTTTAGCAGACACCTGAACTGCTTTCAGCTTTTACTCTTCAACTGGTAGTTCAACAGTTTCGTGTTAGCATACAAGTGGACAATTCAGCAGCCTGTGGGGCTCAAACCTAAAACCAATTCTTCAAAAACATCAGGAAACAGCATGCCAGTTTAACTGCTTTTATGTCTTCCTCCACCTCAGCTTACTCTGAAGCTGATTACTGCTTCAAGTTCCTCCAATTCCAAGGCATTTTAATGAGTTCACAGTGTTTGCATTTGTAATTTCCTCATGGATGGATTATGAGACAGTGGGCCCTGGGGCACAGACATGCAAGAGCCCTCCCACCTCTCTTAAACAGGATCAAGACCCAAATGGATAGTTATGCAAAATGATCTGCAATGAGGTATGTGGAGTTTAGCAGGCGAAGGATCCTTAGATTTGAGCTGGTCTTTCACTCTCTGTTTACACTATTTACATTTATTTACCTGTTAACTGATGTTGTGCTTCTCTTTGTTGTGAGCTGTGTAGTTCTTGTGTGTCTCTTTGTGGTTGTTTTGAGCCTCTTTGTAGTTGTCTAATATCTGTTTACTGTTCTCTATCATTGTTTTGTGTCTCTAACTGTCCCTGTCAGTGATGCTCAGGGGGCCCTTCAGCTCTTTGGGCCCCTGTTTCTGGAGATTTGAAACTTTTTGTCACAATATATACATCATAAGGTTTCTGTCCGGAAACACTGAAGTTTAAAGACACTATTTGATAGTGTCTTCAAATCCCACCATGTTTAATCACAGAAGAACTACCCAATCCAAGGTCATTAAATGTTACAGGGAACATGACCTTGGAGCTTGGGCTGTTTGCGGGTTTACTCTCTCTGTACTTACCCTTTCTGTATCACATGTCAGATCTTTTAGTGGGTAAAACCATCTTATTGTTAGACCCACCGCTCTCCCTTTATCACATTTACCCATCAGACCACTTGTGGGAGGATTTGATTCTGTAGGATCAATATTAATCAGGTGCTGGACCTCTGAAGCTGCAGTTCAACCTCTTCATATTTCCTGTAGCAAAGTTCATGTGGTTTCTGTTTTCACCCCGAGAGTAAAGTGCAGCAGCACAGTTGTTGTGTGTTACAATGTGAACATAACCACAGTGTTGTTGTCAGTGAGAGTCGCTCATGCAGACCGTTGCTCTGCAGAAATTATTTTCACCTGTGTGTGTGTAAATCCGCCACTGACTGACTGAAGCTCTTTGAATTGTTGCCGGGTAACAGTGTATGTCCAGTAATCTTGCATTAACACCCTTTCATTGTCTATCTCCAGCACCGCAGCCACCCATCCCTGGCCTTTCTAGAACGTTCCTCTGCAGCTCCATCAGCACCCCTGCCATGTGTCTGGTAGTGACACACACACAAGTGAGCAAGCAGAGGGTGAATCATGATGTCCAGGGAGCAGCCTCCTCTGTCCCTCTGTCTCTGACTTTGTGCTCCACAGACCCCCTGAATCTGCTGCATTCCTTTCCCTGTCATCCACCAGCCCATTGGACGAGAGAGGTGTAACACACAGGAGTAAAACAGGAAAACCACCTCATTGCTACCAGGCTGACGTCAGGCAGTCTATAGTAGCTACTACGCTCAGTCAAACACATGTCAAATACGCTGCTATCAGTTCACCGGCAGCACATACAAGTACGTATGCCGTATATTTTTGGATATGACAGAGCATTTTAAAGACCTCTAGTCCATGTTGGCTTAAAAACTAAACCTGAAACATTCATTTGATGCTATCCAGATCACCTGCTAAATGAATCGTGTGACAGGATCGTTTTGTGACCTTCCGTTTTCAAGGTTAGGAATGAACTTTTAATCTCATCTTGTCAGTCAACATGGACAACAAGTCCTTGAAGTATCCACTGGAGTGGGAGCAAAAGGTTTGACGCAACTTGGCCTTTTATTCAGGCTTTATATGAAAATCTAGATCACTATTTGTTTAAGGAAACTTAACAAGCAGCTTTATTAAAATATGTTTTACTTGATGTAATCATCAATTCTGTACAAACCAGGAATTAAAAGACACCTTTAACCTCTACAGCATGATTTAGTTCTCCAGCAATTCAGTGAAAGTCCTCACTCCTCATTCTGTGTGAGAGTAGATTTCAGACTTTATCTCAGGTTAATATGAGGGGCAGTAGGCAAGAGTCAAATTAAGCAGCTATCTATCATTAAAGTTACATTGTTTTCAGTAGCTACAAATTCACAGTGTGCATGAGAAAGTGTGACTCTTGTAACTGTGAATACTGCCCATGAGATTCATCAACTTAAGACTGCTGAAGCTTCAAATAGTAAAAAATGTATAGGCTTTATAGCGAATTATTTTGTTGTCACCTCATCATTAGTAACAGAAGATATTCTCAGTATTCTTCCAGATGTTTTAAATGAGCTCTTCAATAGATTATCATTACAATCATACGATGTTACATCCAGTTTTATACATGCATTCACTGTCATATATATTCTATCCATCACTGGATATTTGTGTTGTTAGATGAAAAGTAGAAGATGTTGATGAATCTTAAGTTCACGTGAACATGACAGTGACATAACTTCAGCAAAGTGCATGTCAGTGGAGGAGAAAAGCATCCCTGACTGGCCTTAAGGTGGAAAAAGTGACACTCATTAAATCTAATACCCGAGCGGTGACATCACTCCCCCCTCCTCCCCCAGATGAGGAGGCTGCGCCCTGATTGGACGCCGGCCGCGGCCAATCAGGGCGCACACACATGGGAAGAGTTTAAAAAAGATTCAGAACAGTGTCGGAAAGTTGTCCAAAAGCCTCACGAGCAGGTCCGAGCACGACTGCGACCGACTGAAGACAAAAACAAAACAAAGCGAAAGAAAACAGAAACACTAACCTCGACCCACGGATTTGTTGGGGACTTTTTCTGTGTGTTTCCTGCCTCGGACCGAGAGCTGTAACCTGCTCCTCCATTTTTAAAGCCCTCCTCATCAGCCTCACTGTAAATAACACAACGCACCAGGATGTCAACACATTTCAGGAGCGGCCCAGCCTTCGGACTTTCCGCCGAGGTCAAGAGTAAGGTGAGTTCACGTTGCTCTGGGTCTAATACACTGTAGCAGTAGCAGCTGGAGTGGGTCAGGGGTCCACCAGGGGCCAAGGCAGCAAGTATGAGGATGAATAATGTAAACATTCTTCTGTGTGGCCCTGTTTGGATAGTTTGCCTTAATTATTATAACAAACTACAGGGATGGAAATCCTCCAAACACAACTCTGTAGAGATAACTGTGGTCAAACGGTTGTTGGAGTCCTTATATGGAACAAGCAGGGGATGTTCCTGGTATGGTGAAGTTACAGTCATCCTGAACAACCTGTCAACACGTGGTTCATCTCCTAACGTAGAGTAAAACACGCAGATATGCACCCAGAGGCTCTAACTCTGGTCTTAAAGCTGATATTTCATATGCAGGTTGTGTTTGAATGATTAAAACGAAGCTCTATAATGTGACCTCACTGGTGTGTGACTCCCAAGTTCCATGCACGGGAAAGCCACACACACTCCTGCCCTCTGATAACAGATCACACAGTGAGAGAGGTGATTGTTTTGGAGCTGAAAGTAGGTCTTAGTGGCCAAATTATTAGTGCGATTAAGAAGGGGTCAGGGCATTTAGTCTGTGAGAGCACAGCACGAGGGGAGGGAGGAAATTTGACTTGTGCTAAATAACGCTGTGTTTTTCTTATGTCACTGGTTCATTATCTCTGTGTAGGATTGTGAATCTGAGCCTGCAGGCGCTGAGAGCAGAGATGCTGAAGTGATGATCAGAGCTTGATCTGCAGAATTAAAGACACATATTGTACATGAATGTGAGCAGATTTATTTTGACCTGGAGTCACTTCATAAGCAAGTTCTTAGTGGAAAGAGAAAGTGGTGGATGTACCAAAGCTACAACAATAATAATAATGATATCCTGCATTCACAAGGTTACATATGGTAGAACTAATCAAAAATGATAACATTTAAAAGAAATATTCTAATAATATTTTACATTTTATTTATTAACCCACAGCATTTTGATTATATTTTCAGCTTTACTTTATATACTATAAGTTTATTGTTGAAATTAATATAAATATCAGATTTTGGATGAGTACTTCAAAGTACAGTACTAGAATAAATATACTGTTCCATTTGACCGCTGAATGAGGTTAAACCCAGCAAAGCGTCAACATGCACATTCCCATTCCTCCAGTTTAAGCTGTCAGCATCCTGACAGAGCTGAGACGTGTTGATAAAGTGACAGTTTTTATGGGGGGATTTCACGTGTTTCCCTCCTCTCTGCTGCTGATACCATGACAGTAGTGACTCTGTATGTTGGGATGAGTCACAGCTGCTGACAGTTTGAGAAAGGTCAGCCTGCGACTGTTCCAACACCCCGATCGTCATCATCATCGCCGTTATTGTCCTGAAGGGACGTGGCCCCCGTCCCTGAATAGTGGCATCTTTCATCAGTACTTTAATCTCACACAGGGGTACGCTGCACTCTATGAAACCCGCATTCCTTTCGTTACTGCTATTCAGCAGGCTCTTTAGTCTGGAATGAAGGTTTGATATTCTGGCACTAGTCAGGCTGTTATTTTGCTTCCATCTTTGTGCTGTTTCCAAGTCGATTATGTGCACTTCAATCTCCTGTTGAATAGTCTGGAAACCCAGCTGTACAGTGCAGTTGACAGGGAGCCGTGGGCCGAGCAGGGATTATAGGTTCCTGCAGCATGACATCAGAGAGGAGCAGGGATGCAGCAGGGAGACTGACAGGTACATCAGCATCATCTGATGGCCTTTTAAGGAGTGACCGGCCTCCGTCTTGGAACTTGAGAAAGTGTCCTTTGTCTAAACAGTTTACACTGGAGTCAGGGAAGACAAAAGGCCGTCCTGACAGAACGCAGGTGGACAGGAGACGGATGGTGGAGACCAGCAGTACCAGCAGCTCCCACAGCAGATCTGTTTTACACAACAACTGTTTGTTTAGTGAAGTGAACTCTCCAAGGCAGAGCCAGGATCAGTGATCAGTGTGCTGAGTGGCCACAGGAACATCTTAGCTGAACATGAAGTGACTTCTTTCTAGGAAGTATTCCCTTTGTTTCACAGAACCAGCAGCTACATACTGATGTCGTGCACTGTCTGCCCTCTGTGGTTGGTAATATGTGATGCTGCAAATGACCTGTGAGATTTTACACACTTTAGTTACACTCGTACCCCACACACATGCCAAACATGTTGTTCAACACACTTTGCTGCTGTAGCCTTGTTCTGCTGGGTTCATGTAGCTTAAAGCGGTGAATGTCAGCTGATGATGGTGATGTAGAGATCAGTGTGTAACTGACATTATCTGACATTATGAAGCTCTCTCCTACGTTTACATTATGTATCACCATTTACCATCATCCTGTAACTGCCACCTCTCCTGTGCCTACATTTTAAAAAACTGACATAGCTCTGCTTTAAACATGGCATCATTTAAATATTTTTGATTCTGGAATAGTTTTGCGATCAAATCTTTTTCAGTACCTCTATAATTGAAATATATGGGTTTTAAGAGATATTTATACAATAGTACTTAACTTGTATTTTCATTTAATTCTATTTCAGACATCTATACAGTGGTTAAGAGAGAAGTATTGTGCATCTCCTCCACATCATTCAGCGTATTTGTCTGAGTTTATACATAATCAGCTTATCAAATTATCAAATACATAAAGAATAGACCAGTTTCTCAACATTGTGACACTTTACAAAAAAGCAGAACCTGTTCGAGGTTCTCATCACAGTTCAGATGAGCTGTTAGCAGAGAGACATTACCCACCTAAACCCTAGCAGATGGTTTCACTTAGATAAGTGTTAGCAGCCCGGCAAGGTCAAGTTGGCCATGATTAAACAGCAGAAAAAACAACGATTAAGGAAATATGTGAAACATTAATGGACATTTATGCAGCAGGACTTTGTTTTTTCTTCTTTCCTCTCTCATTTATCATCTCTCAACCCCTCAGATTTATCTGACGACCCATTGGAGGCCGCCCAGCTTCTCATTTGGGAACCAATAGACTACAATATCAAAGTGTAGATGTTTAACTACCACCTCTATTAGCTACAACAGCTAAATGCATACAAATGTATAAATGCATCATTTATGTGAAATATAAAAATGTCATATAAAGTTAATTTTCTGCAGAATGAGTTATTTTACTTTAAACACATTTACTTTACAATATTTTTGCTTTTACTGAAGGACTGCTGCTTGCATTGGAGTATTTATAGCCTACCAGTACTTTGACCTGAAGCTACACCATTTAACATGTAGAGGAAGAAATAACAGAATCTTTTATAAACAAATAAAATCAAAAATTGAAAGTGATATCCTCCTGATGCACTGAAATGAGCTATGGTACATGCATAGCTCATTTCAGTGCATCAGGAGGATAGTCAGTGTAACCTTACTTGGTTTGGCATGACCTGAGGCTTATGGTGGCTAATGTAGGCTTAAGCCAGCTAAATGAGCCAAGGTAGATGTTTGCTGTATATGTGATGTTACTGTAACACTTCACTGGCTTTATGACTCTCTCTCTTCCTGTGCTATAAATGCCTTAGCATTTACCACTTTTCCATAATTGCCACTTGTGTCCACAGTGACCTTTCTCTAGCAAAGGTTACATCGTTTTGCTTTAAGGATCTGTGTAGACCTGCAAAGGACATGCCTCAGTACCCAGCATCACTAGCACTGTGTATTTTAGTTTTGAGCTGATCATTCTTCAGTATTTATGCTCCATTTTATTTGGCCTTTTGTTATTCACTGTCTATGATAAAGAAATCTCTCAGAGTTCAGGAAACAACCAGCTCTGACAGCATTCCTGAGCTCTACTATGAGAAGAACAACACGGCTAAATCAGACGCTGAGCTCAAGTACCTCGCCTGGAAGCAGGACCTGTCGATCTTGGCCTGTCTTTATCAGACGTGGTTTGCCTGAATAGTCAACTCACTGTAAAAGGGCAGATTCTGGAAAACCCAGAGGGAGAGAGAGAGAGAAAAGAGGGGGGAGAGAGAAATATGAGCTGGGCCAATGGGAGACGGAGAGCGGACAGACGGAGGGAGAGGGAGGAGTGTTTGGGAAAGCTGTTTCTCCCAAGTTTGGTGTGATGGACTGGAAGCTCCGTTATCCCCACTGCTTTGAAATACTTGTTTGTGTTGGCTGGCGATCCCAGACTGCGAAGACTTATCTGCAGAACATTCAGGAAAAGGGGACGTGTGTGTGTGTGTGTGTGTGTCCAAGGGGGGAGCAGCCTTAAACCCCACACCAGAATTCAAAGTATTAGGGCAATGTGTTTGTGCCAATAAGGAAATACAGAGAGAGAAGAGAAAGAGGCCAGAGTGTTTCTCTAAGCAGGAATGTCCACAGGCCTTTTTCATTTTCATTTTTATTCCTGGTCTTTTTACACACTTCATCTCAAAGTACTTTTTTATTATACAGTAAGACTTTCAGTGACAGTCCAGTTATGATGTGCTGAAAAAAGCAGACTTATTTTAGGAAGCAGAAACCTGAAAGTGGCGTTGTATTGAACTGACACAGAGCATCTTTTTAAGATGTGAGTATTGTATTAAGTGTCGTTATCTATAACCTTCTGCTTTTATTCCAGCCTTCAGTGAATTCCACTCTATTCCTCCCTATCACAATCAATAGGGTCTTACCTTATTCATGTGTGTGTGATTTTCAAATAACTTCTAAGGAAGTTTTGTCAGGGATTATAGGGGAGAATAAACACAAATTTGAAATTCATATACTTCTGATTCATATAATTCAGTCGAGGTCAGATAAATATCCAAAGATGTTGAAAAACCAGAAAAACGGAAAGAATAATGTCTAGTAATTACATAATTATTTATGGACTTAAATTAGAGATCTCATCCTTGGAACCTTTTTGGAAACGTTGCAAAAATTCCACACAGGTAAAATTAGAAAGTATCTCATGATGGGATCACAGCGGCAGCGACAGCCGCCCTGTCTTGACCCGTGAGCACTCAGTGTTGGAACCGCACCCATCTTTGAACTCAGCCTTCATTTTCATCTCAGATACACACACGTAAAGTTTACTCACAGTACTTATGTTACTCATCACGGCGGCAAAATCTGCCCACAGACTTATTATGAAGTATTCAAACCTGCCTCAGCGGTTGTTTCCACCGCAGTCAGCGTCTCCGCAGCCACATTTTGTTGTAGCACATGTACAGTTACAGACCAAAAAAAGATGAAAACAACCACACTCACACAGCTGGTAATGATGTGTTACAGTTTGATTCAAAATGTCAAATCTGAAGAATCAGGAATGTTCCACAATTTTTGATCTTCCCATGAGGCACGAGGATAAACCACAGAATAATATTTTATCACTCTTCATTTTGCTGAGTCCTGAGTTTTTTTGTTTTTTTTTAGATGCTTTTTTACAATATTCACTGAAATGACTAAAGGCTTGCCACTAAAGAGTAGGCTAGATCATGGAGAGTTTGATGGGCTCAAATCAGCTGCTGTATGAAAAATATAATATGTGACCTCTGACCTCTGTCCAATCCCCCTTGATAGCTGGCAGGGAAGTACGACCCCCAGAAGGAGGAGGAGCTGAGGCTGTGGATTCAGGATGTGACAGGCAAGAGGATGGGGGACAACTTCATGGAGAGTCTGAAGGATGGAGTCCTGTTGTGCGAGTGAGTGGACAGACACTGAAGCACAGAAACTTTAGAGCTTCATAATCATTCCAATACGAGTGATTGTCCCCTATATTATGATTATATAATTATACATGTCTCGTATCATGTGTCTCTTTCTTTGTAGACTCATTAACGTTCTCCAGCCAGGTTCTGTGAGAAAGATCAACCACTCCAGTCAAAACTGGCACCAGGTAATGAACCAGCTCAATGGAAAAAAAAAGCCTTATTTGTCCTGCTGGTCTTAACGTCAGGGACAGTTTCCAGAGCATGTGGAACTTGGTTCGTCTGCCACATTGGCCTTGACAACACGGAGCCTATTTACATTCCATAAAGTAGCTGCCATATCAAATGAGGCCCATCTCAGCGTGGCATTTATTAGCCTTTTACAGGCTCGGAGAGGCAAACGTTGCTTCTAAGAGTTGATTGAAGCTCTTTTCAAAAAGTTCTCATTGTGATATTAACACTGCTGCAAATGAATGCACAACAGTCAGGCTTTCAGTAGATTCAGGCATTATAGAAGCAATGAGGGAGAAAAAGCCTTGAGATAACGTTTAATATTCAGCAGTTATTGTTTCATTCAGTTTCTGTGCATTTTAAAAGGATCTTATTCATTCTTTATAGTGTCTATACCAAACTATTATCACAATATTATTGCACATTTGAGGCAAAAGACGTGTTGTTTTTAGATTCCCCTCTGTATTGTAAGTATGAAGGCACTGTTAAATAGCTTAACACAAGGAGTAAAATGAAAGGAAACACCTAGCATGGCTCTGTCAAAAAGTCACTAAATTTGACACTTAGTCTCTGTGCTATGCTAACCTAACCAGCTGCTGGTGGTGACATTTATATGTATTAAACATGCAGGAGTAGTATCAAGCTTCTGCTACATACACTGTATTACAATAAAAACAAAACGATTTCAATATATGCCTTTCTCTGATATTTCCATTGTCCCTCTGTCTGTCCTCGTCAGCTGGAAAACATAGGGAACTTTGTCCGTGCGATCACAGAGTACGGCCTGAAGCCACATGACATCTTTGAGGCCAACGATCTGTTTGAGAATGTCAACCACACTCAGGTCCAGTGCACGCTCATCGCTCTGGTTGGAATGGTGAGGGCAGATAAACTCACACA
>OMNW01024085.1:5886-23309 GCA_900303245.1 Selene dorsalis
GATTTCTGTCTTCCTATATTCCTATTTTTTTTTTTTGTTGTTCAGTTACACACACACACACTCACAAACCCACACTCGCACACTTCACAGTGTTGTTCACGTTGTGGACTGGTATTGGACTGGTATCCTATTGATTGTTCCCCTATTGCTGTGACAGTCCATGGTACATTTCCACTCTCACAAAGGTTATTGCCACTGCAAACACACAATGCACACACACACACACACAGGAAATTACTACTGTATGGGAGGCCCAGATTCCTATTTTTGCTCTCTTTCCAACTCAATTACAGCTTTTGCCAGCTAATCATTTTCAGTCACGGGGACACCAACACATTTTCCCCTCTGGGCGACGTTCAGCTACAGCCCGAGTGCCTGAATCTTATAATAATGACAGTGTAAGCCCGCTGCTTTCTAACCTTGTTTTCTTCCCTGTGTAACCTTGTGCCATGAGCAACCAGACAGAATAAATGTTTTTAAGGTCGATAAGTGGTAAAGCATAGTTGTGGTGTGAATAAATCCTGTTTCTCTCACTGTTTGCAGTTCTTTAACAATTTTTAATCACATTAGTCACGTCACTTGTACTCGTGTTTATGTTCTCCTTTGAAATCACAGTTGATGCAAGAACAGGGCTGGGGGGTGGGATGTTTTGTGCATCTGTTCTTGGGTTTTTTTGGGCTTGAACATACAATAATCTGATAACTCATCCATGCCAATCACTGTTGTACATTGCATTTCTTAAATAGTGAATCTGACAGATTTGTCTAATTTTGGGGGTTTGTCTGTAGGGGTTTGAAAAGTATCATTGGTGAAACTCAGGGACAATTCCTCAGTGTGCACATTAAGCAAAATATGAACCAAAGCCCTACTGTTATCATCTTTCATCAAAAAAGCATTCACTCCTATATCAAAAATGGGGCTGCGGCTAATTTATGTTATCGCTGATTAATTTGGCTGTTTTCAACCAAGCCATTGATGTTTTTATTGAAAATCACTAACACAAATCACAGTTTCCTGAAGGCCAAGATGATGTCATTAGAGATGCATCAGTACACTGGTTTCATGGTAAACTGTAGTCTGAAAATTAATGGCTGTCACACCATGTACAGTACGTTGGCTTATTACTGAAACTAAACAAAAAGGCCAGCAAACAAATAAATGCCTGTTAGATTCAGAACAGAAAAATGGCAGAGAAAAGTTGATACTGCTATCTCCATACCTAAAAAAGACATTAAAACCAACTGTGTGGTATATCTCATAAGCAAACATGGGATTGTCTTCACAGTCAGATATTCCATGTAGATGCAAGTTGCTGCCGAAGGAGGAAATACATAAAACATGTACGCCCATCGTAGAGAACACCATCCCTACATGCAGATGTAAAACATGTCAATGCTTAGATGTCAGTGATAAAGTTCACTTCTCAAAATAATTGTCCATACTACAGCTACAACACTGTCTTTCTCTTCAGCAACCTCTGAATTACAAACAACACACACACATGCTCCTCACTCCTGAGTGAGTTTGAGTAAAGGCACAGACAGGATCAGTCTGACTGCGTTATCACAAACTTATATTGGACTGGAATTTTTCTGTATTTCCACTGAGGAAATAATCACAGCTGTTCAAACAAAAATGTTTCATTTCAGACGTTTCACCGAGTGACACGTCAATCTCAGAGATAGAAATCTCTGAACATGGAAAAGACTGTTGATAGTGACAACAATGGCCTTTAGACAGATTGTATCAGCCTTTGGCTCCAGAAAGTGGGGGCGAGCAGGTGAAGGACTGTGAGATAGTACACAAAGCTCCAGGCATCCAGGTGGAGGTGTTGAAGCCTCCCCTCCAGAAAGCAGAGCAACATGTTGCCTGTCAGGAAGAGAAGGTCACTGAGTGCTCTACCAGGCAGGAGACAGAAACCAAATGGATCAAGGCTGTGAAAACATGCAGGGGGGTTTATCAGTGAGGTCCAGGGGAAACTGGCTGAGCAGTTAAAGCCACATGAAGACAAACATGAGGTGGAGACACAGTCACATACTGAAAAGGTGAGAGGGGATCAGGAGTTGATCCGTGGGCTCTCTCTGTCGGGATTTGCTCGGGCCTGGAGGCAGAGGTAGGAGAACTGACCTTAAGTGACCTTTACTTGGTCACCAAGCTCCCAGCTGAAGAAGAGGTCAGTCAGGCCCTCCAGACAGAAAATGGCCAGCTTAAGGAATAGCTGAAGGAGCAGGGGGAGAGGTCCCACACAGTTTTATAGGCATGACAACCCCAGTCTGGAAAACAGTGTGCCAGTTCGAGGAACAAGTACAAGCAGGGTGTAAAATTAACACCCACCAAGCGCCAGTGGCGGGTAAAAATGGGTTTGGCATGTAAAACAAAAACATACACCTGCCAGTGGCCAAAGGAAAATTTTTAATTGCAATTCCTGTGCCTCAGAGTTTATTTCTATAGCCCTATAGCCATGGAACAGGATGAGGAGAACCCCGACACAAACCGCCTGCATTCTGTTCATCTTGCCAGGCTTTATTTTTCTATAACAACTTGCTCATTATCTCGCTTATTATAAATTGCCTCTGAAAAACCTAGCAACAGCTGAACAGCAACGAGTGGATTATGCTTGCTTACGACCCAGCAGGACGCTGTAGCAGCGCGCATTTGATGTAACATGTGACGTGCTTTGTTTTTTGCACAGCTCCATGGACCCGATTCTCCCGCTCCCTCAGGCTGTGTCTCCCATACTGTGTCCCACGGAGCTCTGCCCCGTCTGAAAGGCAAAGGAAGCCCGTATGTGGAAAGACATTACCTCCGAGATGTAGAATGTGCTATAGAAGAGAAACACACATTTCAGGACAGAACAGACATGTCCTGTGATTTTCAGCCTCCTGACATTTAATATAGAGGGACAATTCCAAATCATAGGACATGTCTGGTCTTATTATACCGCTCTGATAAAGCAGTGTAAAGCTCATGTAGGAGCCTACTTTCATAGAAGGGGGGACAGAAAGTATACTCCCCTCCCCTCCCCCAGCCTAGGCTATAGGTAGACATTTGGTTCAGTCAAATAATAAAATAGCGGCATGATTTTTTTGGCCAGTGAAAAATATGTTTGGCTGGTAAAATTTTGGAGGTCACTAGCCAATGGCAGATGAGGTAAAAAAAAAAAAAAAATTTACGCCCTGAGTACAAGGCTCACATGATGGTCAGACGCTACTTCCATCCTTGACCAGAAGTCTACGATCATAACACGATGCACGATTTAAAACAATAATATTAGAAATTTTGTCCCGATCAACACCAGTGATCAATGTCAGCAACATGCATGTAGTAGCATGTGAACAAACCAAATTGCCCATAGCCATATTACCTGTAACATCACACAGAGTTTATGCAAGCATTTGACATATCAATGGGGCATAGTGTAATATTGTATCCAAAATATGACATTAACTGTGTGCAAATATATCTAAGTAATAGGTCTATACAATATCATGAGTGTTTCAACATTTCCTACAGGGGAGGCATCTAGACAGTCCAGACTTTGATCTGTCATTGTTCATTACTCACTGATTTCGCTGCAGTTTCATGTTGTGCTGGCAGAATTGCAGAAGGCATGTGGTTCATTCATGTTTTAAGTTGACACCTGACACAGGACACGGCGGGGCGGCTGTTTGGTTCGATGCCTGACTCCTCCAGCCCTCATGTTGAAGTGTTGTATCATCAGCGTGCGTATGGCAGGAGAGTACTACTATACGTGCTGCATTTGCAACATGTGTGTGTGTGAATGGGTGAATGTGACTACTAGTGTGAAGTGCATTAAGTGGTTGTTAAGACTAGAAAAGTCCTTTTACATTTCCAGCTAACTGCCACCAATTCAGCTCCGCCCACTAGACATCAGTCATCATCAGTCTTCACAAAAACAGACTCTGTCACACAGATCTGTCGCCTGTATAGTAACTAGCTTATCCAGCTGGATCACCACACACATACATGCAGGGACACAAACACACATACAGAGCCTCCCACACATTCACAACTCAGATTAGACCTTGTGTTTACTATCAGTCTGACAGCTGGAATGAACATGCATTAAGGCCCCTTCAGACTCAATAAGATACATGTCTCTCTGTATTGAACGCCTGTTGAGACAATTTTCTACAAGCTCTACTTATCTGCCTGCCACCCCCCCATCTTTCTCTGTCTCTCCAGCTTCATCCCTTTTTTCACTGCCCTTCCTTCTCTCTCTCTGTTTGTCCTCTCCCACAGAGGTGTGAATGCAGATTGAGTCATCTTCTCACTCATGTTTTTTTTTCTACACACAGCCTCTTTATCTGTCCATGCTGCATCTTTCCCCCCATTCTCTATAATTTTCAAGTCACCGTGTGACTGTCTGCATGTATAAGAATGTCAGAGACATGGCTGTCTGTAATGAGACTAACACATCGTGTTAGTCCCCCGGTTGAAGCCGGCGTGTTTGTGTGTGCAATTGTGTACTTAGGTCTGTGCCGCGCGTTGACGTGAAGGGATTGTCAAAGACGTCATTGGGCACAGCAACAGCATGTTGCCAGGCCAATTGATCCCTTTGGCGGGATGTGCAGAACAGGCGTTTAGGGCTGTATATTTGAGAGGAACTGTAGTATATAGGGAATAAAGCTATTCATATTAGCTCCAGAGGGAATGACTTTGAATGCACTGTCATTAAAGAGCATGAAAGGCTGTCCTCTGTCAGGCTGCTTAGAGCTTATGATGCCAGTACTAAAATCAAAGCATGTTTGAACATTTCTGAATTAAAGCTGAAAATTCATGCAAAGTTCATGCTGATAAGGGATCCAAACACTTTAATGATCCAACACCACAGTGGTGTTTTTTTTTCTCTTGCATCTCTGTTTTCTGTTCAGTGCACCACAGAAGTTTAACTGAGACCCATGTAAAAACACAGCTTCATAACCAGTGTAAATTGCCATTTGATCCCCATTATTACTCAGACACTCGGCACGTCCATGCACAGTTCTGTGCACGTAGTTATCTTTTGCCCCCATCAGTCGGTTCAGAGTTACATAACACAGAGTGGCTGTGCAGCACAGTCTTGTTCACAATCACAATTGAACAAATATTGTAAGTTAAAGCTGCATCAATTGATTATCTGGCCACTTGGGGCAAGTGGAACAATCTATAAACACAACACTATATCACCATCATGTTATGCCGAACATGTTAGCAGTTTCACCTATTAAAGCTCCAGCAGACACGGGGCAACATGTTTGTGTCCCTCTGACAAATACTCAACTTTTAGCTCTGTTTTTGGTCTCCTCCACCTTATGAGAAAAAAATCTAACAGAAAATATCAATGAAAAAAACATCAGGTTCTTCAACATCACCAGCTGTACTGTGTCAGTTCTGTGACCGGTCATTAGAATTTCATCCACTCTTATATATGAAATAAATGTAATATATGAATTACTATTTCTGTTGCATCTTACATTAACCTGTACAGCTGTGTCTAAGAAATCCAAGCCTGTCACTGTCTTTGTGGCAATTTTTCTGTTTCTGAATGCAATGGATTCAGACCTTTTCTGTGACTAGCATCGGGAAACATCCATCAGTGAACGCGGCATAAGACCTTTTTAAATCACTGCTAAAGCTGTTGTGTCTGCAGAGGTTCAGAGGTCTGCTGTTGGACTATGTAAACAGGTACATCAAGAGTCTTATACATCCACTGTTAACACAAGCACATCTTCAAAGCGCTAGACATTTCCCCTACACAAACATCCGTGTGCATGCACATAGATAAGCATCACCTTCTCTAAGGCAACCAAAAAGAGAAAATGGGAGAACAGCCAGTTAATCTGTATTCCTCACTGGATCTCATTGGCTCCACAGAGATCTGATTTATTTGCTAATCCAAGAAAAAGAAACAGCCGGGGTCAACTCCAGATAACCTCCACCAACTGAATATCTACTCCCCCACATCACATTTCTGCCTCAGTGAGATGAGCTGGCAGAGACCTGAGCGCCTCGCTGGAAGACAGCATCCAACCTGTGGAGCCTGTGGGTCACCTGTCTTGCCGGTGTGAGCGGTGTTTATTTTGATTCTTTCAGATGGGATAACTTTCCAATGTGTTTGCTCGCCCGGCTAGTTGCAGCCCCTCGCTATCCTCTACTATTTGGTTCTCTAATAGAGGGATGAAATCTCATCTGCTTCAGTCCTCAGTCAGATATAAGAAACAATGCTATAGCTCTGCGCAGTGTGTCCAACAGTGTACAAGCCTAGATAAACTCACTGCCTGTGGCACAGGTTGGTGCTCTTCTGGTGTGTTTTCTCTGATGCAGTCAGTGATTTACTGACCTACCTGGACGCTGTCAATCATTTAGAGCGTTAAACTTTCATTGCACATATCTGCAGCTTGAGGGAGATTTCTGTGGATCTGACTCTTGTGTTAACTTGTGGTGTCTCACAAAAGTGACCTTCACTGACAGAGGGGAAAATAGCACTACAGGTGTCTGTGCCACAACATCAGCCCCTTACGTGATCCTCCTCCACACGGCTGCCCTCAGCATCTGTCTCCATCCATCCTCCAGCAGTTAACCTTGTGAATCTGTGTTTGTGTGTGTGTGTTGCTCTACTTGTGTCTTGATTACATTAGTGAAGCTTTTAAACTGATGTAGAAAAATCGTGACATGCAACACAAAGGAGGAGTACGGTGGCTGAGATGGGTCAAAGCAAAGCAAAAGACAGTTGTTTTTACAATTGTGTCGTGGCTTCATTAGCATTCATCTGTTCTTTTTTGTATTTGTATTTGTGGCTTGTCTTGTGCATTGTCTTGTCGCCTTCTTAAAATCAAAAGTCTGTTTTCATTGGTGTCACTGCACAATTTAAATACAAACTTCTCTTTGGAAACAGACGACTTAACATGCTGGGTTTAATTATAAGCCTGCTAAAAGTTGAAGCTACTTTCCATCAGCTACAGAGAAAACAGTCCTTAGAAAAGAGAAACATTCATTTTTTTTTCTGTTTTCAGCTTGATAATGTCACAGGTGACCTTCTCAAATGATGTTAATGAGAGAATGACCTCTCTCCTATTGATATCCTTTATTGTTCCTCCTCTGAGCCCTTACTCTCTTACACTGCCTCGCACTTGTCACAGCAAATCCAAAACATTTGTGCAGTTTGCAGTGACTTAGGGTTTTGTTGCCTCTTTCTCCATGACTCACTCGCCATAAAACCACAACAGGACGATATTTCCGCCACTAAACTGACCCCGCACTCTTTCTCGCAATTTAGAGGAGGATTTGTGGTCGTTTGGCTCGTCTGCGTCCTGGTGTCAAAGTGCGAGCGCTGTCAGACGGGGCTGTGAGTCAGCCATGGCGTCATGAAGGCGCTGCAGCTGTGTGGATAGGTGTGTGGTTAGGAGCAATAGTAATGGACCAGATTTTATGGACAAAATACCAGCAATGCTTCCAGGGGCTTTAGTCACAGAAGGTGATTACGGGGGTGGAATAATATGAGTCATAATCACAATGGAAAGACCTTTTGTAGCATTATCAATCATATACACAAATGACTCCACTTAGGCCAATTCAGATTTACTTGCCTTTTAAATAATGATCAATTTCCCACACACACACACACACGCACACATAAATGTATATGTATATATCAACCTGTCTCGGTAATAACAAGATGACACAAACACTGCATATTTGGAGATGATTTTTAAAGCTGATTTGTGTTGCAAGAAATACAAGCAGCACAATACAATATTCAAATGATTGATACAGGTGATCAGTGAGTTTCCTTCAAAGTGATATGTGACCGTTTCCATCTTTCATTTTATCACACAATGCCACACAGAGATAAGGCAGCTCTCTCTCTGCAGGTGCATCCATGCAGGTAATTCCTAGTTTGTAACCATCCTCAGAGACCTGCGCTGCTGCCACATCACAGGGGCATTGCCGCTGTTGCTGTTGTTTGTTTAGCGCCACCTCACCTGTGCTCACCCACTGCCTCTCTCTCTAACTCTCTCTCTCTCTGCTCCCTCCCCCTTCCCTCCCTCCCACAGTGAAGTGAAGCATCATGGGGAAACACAACAGCAAGCTGGCTCCGGAGGTCCTTGATGACCTGACCAAGAACACCGAATTCAACGAGGCAGAGCTCAAGCAGTGGTACAAAGGCTTCCTCAAAGACTGTCCATCTGGCATTTTGAACCTGGAGGAGTTTCAGCAGCTCTATGTTAAGGTGAGGGTGAAGAGGGGGTGGGGAGGTGGGGGCAGGTGATTATAGAATAATATAAAGTTTCTGTACAGCCGGGTTACATTAAGTTTTTAATAGCCTGCAGCGCAAATTGTGTTTTTTCCATAGTTATGTAAGATGGTAGGAACCTTTTAAACCTTTCAAATGACTCATACCATTGTTAGGCTACTGCATGGAAAGTTTATGTTGCTGTTGCCACTGTGACTAATCGTCCTGTGTTTGGGGCACAGAGAGAGTCTGTAATGCTGCCACTGTCTCTGTTGGCTTCTTAGAATATTCTGGAGCCTCTGTCATGCATTACAGAGAGGCTGGCATCAGTTTTGCATAATCTCTCAGGTTCATTGACTGTCAATCAATTCTGAAGTAACTCAGAAAACATCTGTATGTGGGCAACAAATCGAATTGAAGGCAACTGGACTTGTATTTGTCTAGGAAGATGTTTCGCCTCTTATCCAAGGGGCTTCATCAGTTCACAACACATCAGTCTGACTAGTCGGATGTGTAGTCTCTGACTGATAGAGACTGATGCGTTGCGAACTGATGAAGCCCCTTGGATAAGAGGCGAAACGTCTTCTTAGACCAGGGGTGGGGAACCATGTGCCACGGAGAGCCATGTGTGTGCAGGTTTTCCTTCCAACCAAAGACTTTAACAGGTGATTTCACTGATTGACACACCTCTGTGGCTGAAGGTGTGTTAAACACAAAGTGCTCCCTTCAAGTGTAGTTTAAGAAAAAAATTACATTACTTCAAATATCAAAATTAATACAGTGCATGTATTATGCTGAGAATATGATTAAGTAGTGCCCAAACTGAATGACTCATGATTTATGTTGCCTTGTCATTTTTCACTCCTCAGTTCTTCCCATATGGTGATGCCTCCAAGTTTGCCCAGCACGCGTTCCGGACATTTGACAAGAACGGTGACGGGACCATCGACTTCAGGGAGTTCATCTGTGCCCTGTCCATCACCTCCCGGGGCAGCTTCGAGCAGAAACTCAACTGGGCCTTCAACATGTACGATCTGGACGGGGATGGAAAGATCACACGCATGGAGATGCTGGAGATCATAGAGGTGTGTTTGTTTTCAAGAATGTTTGATGCGGCAGGAAGTCCACTCTGGTAACTGTAAGACAATATCCAACGTGTTTTTTTTTCCCTTTTGCTCCTCTGCAGGCCATCTACAAGATGGTGGGCACAGTGATCATGATGCGTATGAACGAGGACGGCCTGACCCCTCAGCAGCGTGTGGACAAAATCTTCTCCAAGATGGACAAGGACCACAACGATGAGATCACCCTGGAAGAGTTCAAAGAGGCCGCCAAGTCTGACCCCTCCATCGTGCTACTGCTGCAGTGTGACATGCAGAAGTAGAGAAGGATGGCTAGAGATACAGAGGGAGGGAGGGGAGGGACGGGGGATGAGTTGAATTGAAACAAGAGAGGGATATGAGGATGTAAGTATATGACAACAGAGAGGTGGGGGGGTGGGGTGGCCCAGTTGAGGGAGGAGGAGGAGAGAGGTAGGGAGGCTTTTTCTTCAGGTAGTGATGACTAAAAAGGAGCCATGTTTGGAACACAATGGACCCCTGATTGATGCCATTCTTTTCTTCCAGCGTTGCAGCATTTCTGCATCAGTCCAGAACTCCAGCCAGCTCATTTTGGCATACACCACAAAAAAAAGAAAAACACTGTAGTGGGGATTTTACAGAGGAAATACAGTCTATGGAGTGTCACTCACACTTTCTCACCATCAGACTCTGCCTAGAATGTGAGACTACGGTGCTGCAGGGTGAGCTGAGTGTAAATGTCAGCTCTCTTGCAGCTACTAGCCTACATGCAGCTACCCAACTTTTTAAAATTTGCACAATTTGCTAAACCTTCCACTATCTTAATTTTAAAAGGTAACTAAAAACATGTTTTTATTTGATGGAAGTTATCATAGCATGCATTATTTCAGTCCGCATCTATCTACCATTTGAATTTTACCACTTCATTACTGTCCCAAACTACACCCATTGTTTGAAGTAATAGTTTGGTACCACGGAAAAGACTTGATTTCATATTCTTGCAGGGATTTTAATGAAGATTAATACTGCTGTTGCATCTCTGCATTATCTTATCTTAGCATAAAGAGAATGTGGAAAATGCTTGGTGTTGTCCAAGAATAGGGTGGGGTCTGTGGAGGCAAAAAACTTGCCCTCTGACAAGGACCAAGAAGCCACAGAGGCCTACTGAGGTTTTAAGAATTTATTACAAACCTTGGTCTAACTAAAGGGAACAACCAGGTAAATAATAAACAATGATCATCACAATATAGGACAGAGTCTTACTATTCACCTGAATAGGGTGCAGACTATCTCAGTCATAAAGGTCTCAAGAGTCTGGACACCCACTGTCAGAATGACTGAACCTTATATACAAGATAGTTACAAGTAAACAAACAGTTTCAAGTACATAAATACCATTGTCTAAAAAGGCAGTCGAAAGTGACTGACAACATCAGCTACAACTCAGAGTAGCAGCTGACCCTTCTTGATTAACCAATCATCCCTCTGTTTCTGAGGTGATTAAACAGATTGAAGCCAAAATTTCCCCTTACATGTTCTCTCTGTTTGCTCTGTATATATGCATCAAGTTACAGCTTTACAGAGGGTTTTATGTAGATTTTGGATGGTTGCCAGGCAACATCACAGTGATAATGATTAGGATTCAAAGAAGTCAGAGCTCTGGGGCAAAAAAACCTGTTACCTAAACATGTGAGATTTTCCCCTTGCTTCCATTTTTGTAATTGAGTCAATCTCAGCGCTCAAGGTTCATACCATACAGACATTACCATGGTGACATAATGGTATTAGTGACCGAGAAAACACTCCCCAAAATGTCAGACTGTTCCTTTAATGTATTATTGTGTGCCAGTTGAGTTCTGGCACCCACAGATCCAGTGTCGAAACACACAGACTTTTTGGATGCTGTGCACCATGGGAAAGCCTGAAAAAGGGAATGGCATCAAACCAACTGAGAGCCTGTTGTTTGGTCCATATGGTTCATGTAGAGATACAAGAGAGAAGCAAATGTTGTTTTGACAGCCAGAGAATTATACAAATGAACACCGCCATTAGCTGTGTGTGAGTAAGAGCGTGTGTGTGAGAATGTAACATGCTACGAGCAAAATACATTTGTTCCCAGAAGAAATCCAGTTCAAACTTTGCCCTGGGCATGCGTGTGTGTGTTTGTATGTGTGCAGTTGCATTCATTATTTCCTCAACAATCCACAATCAGTCAAATGGCACTTGAA
This sequence comes from Selene dorsalis, assembly GCA_900303245.1. NCBI lineage: Eukaryota > Metazoa > Chordata > Actinopteri > Carangiformes > Carangidae > Selene > Selene dorsalis. The sequence goes on from OMNW01024085.1 coordinate 17,430, forward strand.
GAGAGCATCTCTGATAGATTACAGCATGGTGTCCAGATGCTTTACACTCTAAGTATGAGGCGGGCAGGTGATGAATGTCTCAGACGGCTGCTTCCTATGGTGTGGTGGAGCATACTGATGTGCTAATCAGTGACTTCAGGGTGCACATAAAGCTCTCCCACACATGCTAGCAAAATCAATATCTTATGATTACATGCATTTCATTTAAGACATGTAATTAGGTTAGAATAAAGCCATACCCTCCACAGAATAATCTGGATTCCTGAGCAGGATAACATCCTCCCTTCATGGCTCTCCTGATTTATTTTAGTTAACATTTACATACCAGCTACAGAGGCCTGAGGTAACATATAATGTGACAAATGTGATATTTTTAATTTTAATGATTACATTATTAAGTTGTTAAAAGAGGAGCGAGAATGATGTTGAATTATTACACCAGCTGATCATAATTAAAGCCCTCATGTGTAGATTTTTATAAGACTAGAGTTTCCTTCACAGTCTTCAGATGGTCTTATGCGTATAAATCAGAAATCTTCAAATATTACGCACAGTGGCTTTATTTTGAAGGGGAAACCAAAACTTGGTTGCAGACCGTAAGACTTTACTCATAACATCTAATACTGATTAATTTTAAATCACTCTTCAAGGTTGGAAAATAACTTCCTTGAGCTTTTTGTAAGTTTCTGCTGTAGCTACACAGCTAGCATTAGCATTACCAGCTTAAAATGAACACATTTATTCAGGAACAGAATGAATGGATATGTAACTTTTGATGAGTTATTTCATTATCAGCAAGTGAATGTGCTTTGGAGAAAGTTTTACCCATGTCCCAGAACCACAGTTTGTCATTTTAGAATAAAAATGTGAAATTGGTTATCAAAACTGAACTACCTCTAAAATTCTTCAACAGAAAAAAGAAAAAAGATAAAACACTTAGTATATTATGAAATGTTTTTTTTCCTCTGCAAGACCAGTAATTATAGCAATAGGAACTAGCCTACAGTGTGAAGTGGGGATAATCGGGACAGTAATTACATGCTGTATGACAGAAGCGGTATTTCTCAGAAAGGCCAAACCTGCCTCCAATACAAGCTGAAATAACCACCTCTCCTCTCCCTCTCCCTCTTCCCACTGTCCTGCTCTCCCCCCTTTGTCTTTCTCTTCCCTAAATGTCAGAGAGGAAACGCTTTGATAATGGGTGAAGGCAGAGGAACTTTGCTGAACTCAGCTCAGATCTAAAATCAATGTGAAAACAGCAAAAGGTTGAAGAGGAAGCATTGTGTGTGGTGTGTGTGTGTGTGTGTGTTTGTGCTCATAAAGCAGATAGATGGTCTGATACATATAAGCTATATTAAATGAAGGGCCAGAAATATCTGGCTTGTTGGCCCTATTACAACCTAATGTTACATATTAGCCTATATTTAGTTGTAGATTTTGATCTAAGGGCATAATTTATTGTTAGTTACAGAGTTAGACAATATGATTGACAGGCTAACACTCATAAAGTATCCTCAGGCTACTAGAAACAGAGGACAGTTAGCTTCTCTTAGCAGTGGAAAACAGCTAGCTAATGAACTTTGTACGGAGTGAAGAAACAAGACATAATGTGTTAATTAGAGATTAAAAGGTGTATTTTTAACCTTTCGACAAAGCCAAGTTTTTAGCTTAACTAGCTTTCCTCCAGCTTTTGGTAGCAAGCTAAGCTAACTGTTGCCTGGTTGTAACTTTGTAGCTACTTAACATAAAGTGTTGAAAGTGGTGTTATGCTGCATTTGATTCAGAACTCAGAAAGATTTGGGTCGGAAGTTCCGATTTCCGATGTAAATGCGTTTCATTGCGCCAGCTTGGACAATGCCCGCCCACAGTAAGGTGATGTTTGTTTGGTTGCTTTCCGAGCATCAAAAATTACTGCTGGGGAAGTATATCAATTACTTTTGAACACAAAAACACTTCAGTAACGTTAACGTTACTGCGGTCTTTCATCCCTACTACATACGTGTACAGAGCTTCACAAATCAGCTGAGTGGGAATGTAAATGCCACTACAAAGTAATTTTAGCATCATTTTTAGCAACACAAACGCTAAATTAGATGACACGTAGTAGTAAAAGTTGAGTAAAAGTCACTCTGTCTGTCTCTGCCCGTTCTATTGCACTTTTCCAATTCAGAGGTCGGATTTATCCGAGTTCTGATTACAATCAAACGCAGCATTACTCTCCTCTAATTCTAAGTGAGAAAGCCAAGGAGCATATTTTCCAAAATGTCAAGTAGATGTTATCATTCTTCATGGGAAGTTATTGAAACAAAAAGTATCAAATATAGCCTACCCTGTATGGGCTTAAAAAAAAAAAAAACCTCACTTCCTCTCCACAAGGCAGCAAAAACATTTGACTTCTCTCTTGTCAGTGATTTAGACTTGTCTCCTTCTCACCCAGCCAATGAACACACTCCCTCCGGAAAGCTTAAAGAATGATCCTCCTTTGTGCGATTTGTAATGATAAAACTACATGTACATTACAATACAACTGTATAATCGTATTTATGAATATAAACAAATATAATATGTAAATGTAAATGTACCACTAGCGTAGACCTAATTTCATATGATGACACAGCTACTCTGCGTGTGTGTTTGAGTGTGTGTGAGAGCGTGTGACAGAGTAACTGAGTAACTGTGAGTGCTTGTGAAAGCTCAGTGTGTGACACTTTTGCGAGTGCTCACATGTGTTTTTGTATTTGTATCATTTGTGTAACAAAAGATGCCTCAGTCTAGTTTAACTTTGTAAAAATCTGAGTGTAACCCCTCACACTGAAGCACTAAGTATTATTACCCACACCTACTGTACACTTGCTTTTGTGGTCCGCTGGTTTACGGTATGTACTGTCTCCGATATGGGACGTGTCGTTTTGTTTGCTGTAGCCTACTGTTGCAGTTCTACAAGTGAAACTCACAAATAAAGGTCAGGTTTCATAACAGTGGCAGAGTTGACAGGTCAGTCGCTGGCAGGGGGATGTGGGGGGGCCTCTGTGAAATTGTTGAGTAGTTGTTGGCAGGGGAAAGCCTGAGGTGTGAGCAGAGGGGTGTCAGTGATGTAAAGAAAAAAAGTGTCCTGTGTCACTTTGTCACCCCACGGATGGAAGTACGATGTCACACCTCACAACAGCTCAATTATTACACAGCCTTCCTTTGTTTATAATGTAATGAACTTGCCTGAAGATCAAACATGGCAACATTATATAATGCAAATAACGTAATCAGGCTGTATTCAGTCTTACAATCTTTTTCTTTCTTTTGTTTTTTGAGGAAGGGCAGAAAGTTCAAAGTGGCAAATAGTGTAACTTTTACAGTTACATTTGAGTGATTGACAATATCTGCTTAATACCCACATGCAAATCCAACATAAAGGAAGTGCAAATGTGGACCTGTAACTGAAACTAATGAGTCAAGAGGGTAAACTTTACCAGACATGAAACTGCTGGAATGGAAAAGGATATGAAAGTGAAACTTTAAAGTTCAGCAACATCTGAAAGCAAAAGGCAAAGGAGACAACAAACTGTTTAATGCAGATTTTAAAATGTCACTACGCAGGTTATTGGAATAAATCATACCTGACACTGCGATGAAAAAAAGTTTCTCAAACCCACAGAAAATAATCACTGACTTTGCAGTTCCCCGGTTCTATAGAGTTCAAAGTAAACGACCTACCCTACACTGAATGAAAGAAAGTCCGCGATGAGCCAGTGAACAAGAAACATAATATCTCAGGAGTTAGTGGTAAATAGAGACCGTTGACATAATGTGTGCTTGATGTTCACCATAACAAGTTTACATGGTGATAAAATGATGTTCATTTTTTACTGCCCCCAAATGGTAAAACAAACAAAAACAAATTTGAAATTCTAAATAGTAATGCAGCTCTTTGTTATGTGTATGAATTTATTGAAATGATCAGTTTGCTGAGGTGAGATTCTGCCTGCTGGCAGATATTTTACACAAATGATGGGGAAAATAACAAAGATACGAGTTGGTATTCCAGAAAGAACAATACCCAAGGTGTTTTGTTGCCTCCTTTGTGTTTTGACTCACTATATTAAATTTCATGGAATTGGTTAAGTCTCATTTGACGGAAGGCGGTTCGCAGTGAAACAGTTTGATTAGAGCAGATTGCCTCACAAAGTGGCTCCACAATGTTTTGATCTCCACTCTCCTCCACTGATTAGCTTCTGTCCATCCTAATTAGCAGTGGTTCAGAGCCAGAGAGCCGCTCCATCTCTCCTCCCTAAGACTGCAGACACAAATGATTTTTGTTCCATTGTTTTGATTGCTTTCAAATCTGATATTTCCCGTGCACCATCCAATTCAACACCACATTAATAAAACCCAAGATTTACTCTGCAGATTTTATGTGCCAAAGATGGGACTGGGTTGCGTTACAATACTGAGGATTATGACTGCTGTGCTTGTATCAGGTGGAGTTTAATAAGGTGATGCTGTATTGATCACATGATGCAGCTCATCAGCTGTCAGTCCCCAGAAGCTCCGAGCAGGTGCTTTGAGCTGTGAGGCATGATTATGAACATGAATATTGTACTTTTTTTGACAGGGGACCATTTGTGCTCAGTTGTGCAATATAATGCTATTCTTCAACATTTCTCTATGATGTTCATGTAAATGTCTATTTGTCCCGTCGGATGATTTTACTTTTTGTTTTCTTTGTTTTCAATATTGTTACTGTAGCTGCTAGAACAAAGACGATGTAATTATTTTTGTTACATAGAATTAAACACATGGATGTCAAGTGTTTGTTTTGCTTCGGCCCATGTGCTTCCTCCGATAGCACCTTCACACATGCTCACACATGCATGCGCGCACACACACACACACACAACAGTGAGCCAAGAGTATGAGTCATCGTCTGGCAATGATGTCACACTGGTGCAGTGATGTCACCCTCGTGCTGTTCTCATGGTAACCATGCTGAGACCACAAGGCAGGGAGTACATAAACACGCAATGCAATCTCTCACCTACATCACTACACATACATACACACATACACATAAACACATAATAACAAGCATCGTCACATCTACACAACTCCACAGGACATTGCATTGAACTGTTTTCATTTCCTGCTGATTTACAGTACTCTAACCCTAACTTGTCTCAATCTTAGTTCAAACCTGACCTTAATCTAAACCTAAACATAAAACTAACAATAACCTTAAAACCTGTCCTCAAGATTAATTATAATGATTAAGTAGTGGGGGCTTGTTTTTTTTACCCCATATGGAAAGCAAGTCCCCTTAATGTGAGTGTGTTAGCACAAAACATAGTAATATCTGAACTACACACACACTCGCACACATGCACAGTGAAATGTAATGACCGAAATTAATTGTACCTCTTGTATCTGCAGAGGCTTTTCGCCTGGTGCAAAAGAGTTACGATCACTTTTAATGAAAATAAATGTCCTGTTTTAAATGCTTTGTCAAAGGGAAACACCATGATTAATATAATAGCTAAGTGTGCAATGTGTTTTTCCAGGGTTGGATATTACAGGCCATCAATAGAAAGAAAACCGGATTTTGCATATCAGTGACATCAGCATCACGGCTTAGGTCCCTCGCTCTCTAATTTTAGTTTCAACCTTTAGATAAAAACTGTTTTGACTAAACCTTTTTTTTTCCATTGCCCCTTCTCCAGCCATCCATCACAGATCAATATAAATCTATTCTGAGCCTGGCTGTATCAGGCTTCAGCTCAGTGGAAAACCAAACATCACAAACGCACACACACATAGGCTGAGCGGCAGAAACAGTGAATCACACTGCAGCAGTAGAGGTCACGGTGAAGAGGTGCATTTCATAAAACGGCC
>OMNW01024155.1:5887-16839 GCA_900303245.1 Selene dorsalis
AAGAATACTCTGTGGCCCTACATTATCAAGCCAGTACATGTCCCCTCATGGATGCTGACTTTGCTTAAGGAAATTACCCACAGTTCATAGCCAAACGAAGTCAAACACAGGAGATGGCATTGGAAATGTTGGAAGGGATCCGGTCCCTGTTCTGGTCCCGGGCCCTATCCTGGTTCTTGTCGGGGTCCCGGTACCGGGTGGGACATCAACCTTCGATGGAAAATCATGTCAGTGAGCATTTGCACAGAGCAAAGACTTTATCAACAAACATCTAATGGACAAATATGTCAGACACTGATGGTCAAAGGTTAAATTGCCCGACCACCCTGTCCTTCCATAAAATGTATTAGCCATATCTCATGTGAGAGCAAAAACAAGTAAACAGATGTCTTTGTTTTTATTTACATCAGTGGACGTGTTTTGATTTCCATGAGAGGAGGAGTGTGATAAACAGCATCCCCCTCTTCTTTGCCGCTTCCTGTGAGAGAAACGCCGGAAGCCATGTTGAGTTGGCAGACGCTGCCAAAGCCTGAAGAGACTCAGAGGTCTGAACTGACTCCCTCCCTCCATACTGATGGTATTTACCCCTCACTCATATTCCCACACACACGCACACATTCCTGCCTCGGACTGAACAATGGTCTGTCAACTTATTCTGTAAAACCAAAAAAGAAACAATTTTTTTTTTTTTTAATTTAAAGACGTCCTTTATTATATAACCGTAATTTTCTTTGAAATATCTTCAAGAAGACATTTACACTATTGCCAGATTCCTCTAATGGAGCTGTCAGTGGTGAATAAAGACCGGGACACATGTCATACAAAGGCTTCTTTGACATCTTTCAACAACTGATCATTCAGCCTTAATACGTTGCTTTGGAAGATATTATGAAGATAACTATGTAGTGTTGCACTGGGTTACTAAAACACACAAACCGTTGCACTGCATTATGAAACACACCAAATCTTATATAATGATATCTTATTTTATGGTTAGGGGCTGACGGGTTAGGGTTCCACTTGGTTTTGGTCCGGGTTGGGATTAGCCTGGTACCTTTTGGTCCTCATCGAGGCACTGATTTCACTCAGAGCTTCTTTGTGACACTTTTTTCATCCTTTTGTTGGATGTTGGACTTAAAACCCACAAAGTCTGATAAGGATTGAACCAAGGCCTCTGACACGCACACAGAGTAATTTGTTCAGAGACACTTGAGCTGAAGAGTCCTTCATTCTTTCATCTGGGTGCTGAACTTAAGCCTTCTATGAAGTGAAGCCACATCATTAGGACTTTCAAGGAGACCAAAGCTTGAACCCACAAATAAAAAAAAAAAAGGAGTCTGCTACAACTCCCGAGCTGTTTGGTTGGACACTTCTGAGCTGTATTTCTCTGAGCCTTTAGATGTAGGAACCTAATAAAGATCAAACCTGCGTCATCAAAACTTTCAAGCACTCTTCTAACATCATAATGTAGTTGTAAACGATACTTGAAAAAGAATGTCAGACCCTGTGTGTCGACTTTAAGGGTTGGACTCGATCCTCCAATATGCTGAGCTATTAAGACTTATCTCAGTTTAGGCCATTGCAGTAATGGATCAGACCTCAGCCACAGGACTGTGGACCACCATGGTGAGTGTGCACCAACTGGATGGTTGCTAATGCTAACAGCCATAAGAAGACATACAGTGACTTACAGTTATGTCTGGTCACCTAGCAGGAACATGACATTGTCTGCGCTTGTGATATACGATGTTCTCCAAAGAAGAACCCAGAGGAACAAAAAATAGTATATGCGACCTATGAATAGTTAAACATGGCTGCTTCTCTGCATAGGCGTGTGTGTGTGTGTTCAGGTTTATGATGATGCCTATGACCCATTTAGGGGCCTCCTGCTCAGCCACATGAGAGACTGAATGTCTGAGTGGCTGAATGTTTTTTAGCCTTCGGCCACTGAGCTCAGGCACATCTGTGAGAGACTGCTGGACTGGAGGCTGGACCTGCAGTCAGTGTGTGTGTGTGTGTGTGTGTGTGTGTGTGTATGTGTGAATGTGTGTGTTTGATTTGACAATTTGAACTTGAACTTATGTGACTCATAAAAATGTTGCAAGTGATGTATGCATAGATGTATGAATGTTTTTCAATGGAGATAGGATTTTTTTTTGTCTAGACACCTCATATAACGCTGTGTGTGTGTGTGCGTGTGCGTGTGCATGCATTCATACATGTGTGTCAGCCTTACAATCGGAAAAAGAAAAACATTGTCATTGAGGCTTCATGCAACCATGTGTGTTACAACATGAAAGTGTAGTTGCAGTGTGTCGCCACCAGCTGGCAGCAAACAATCTTCCTATTCCATGTGCATCATGTACAGCTGAGCTCTCACAGTGTTTCTGTCTCACGGTGAGATACAGCACAGCGTCAGTGGCAGCAGAAGTCCACCATTAATCACTGCTGTAATTTGGTGTCATGCCTCTGACTGACTGCTGCAAACGCAACGACCCAGACAGCTGCAGCCCAGAGATCAAACGTACAGCACAATATTTTTAATTGCCTTTAGGCAGCTGGCCAGATGTTGGCGTATGTATAAGTTTTATATCCTATAACATTTAATTTTTGAACCTCATGCGATGCCGTCAAAATCTCCGGAGCAGATACTTAATGGACCTTGTGGTGTGGTTGTTTTCTCGTCTACAGTTTCTAAGGTCAATGACTTTTTATTTATCTTATTGTTGTTGTTTTTTTTTTCTCCTCGTTGTTATGGAATTCATCCAATTATATTTAGTTAAACAAAGAGGCACTTGAAATAATGCGTTTGGCTCAATGCACCAAATTAAGTGAAAGTAAGCTGAATGAAATAGACGTATATGCCCAGTGGCAAAGTCATTGTGTTGAATCTAATGTATTTCAATACAATTGTTCTGCCATTTTAAATGACAGGGGTATTCATTTAACTATATATTGAGCTTCTGTGTTGACTTCATTATGCTGAGATGTGTTTTAAGGCAAAACACTGCACTCAGTATTATTTTTACATCAAGTTATAATTAATGTCTCTGACCCTTAATGACCCTTTAAACTTGCCTCAGGATGTTTACACACTGCTGCCTCTTGATATTTCGGTTTCATTGTTTTGATAAAGAATGTAAAAAAAAAAAAAAAACAAAAAAAAAAACCGAAGACCTCTTCCATACCAATAACAAAATCTGCCCATCTTTCGTTTATCATCACATTTTACAACCTGCAGCAGTCGGACTGAATTATACAGCGGCCCAGAGAGCTGAAAAACAGGCAAATCCACAAAACATCTTCATCAGTTTGACAGCTACAACACAACTAAATACACTCATGCCGCAAGTACAGACAACAAAGGAAGTGTTCCCAGAGGACGACGTGAAAAAAGTGATGAACTGGTTCAGACACACTTTTTTTGTGTTGAGTGGAAACACTTTGTTATACGTGATACTGTCAGTTTGTTGATGTATTTGGTTGCGTTTTGGATATTTGCATTGTGTTGCGGCGTGTTGGTGGTTGGGTAAGTTGTTAGGATATTTATCAGAAACACTTGGATATCTTTATTAAAACCCACAAGACAATGGTTAAATTCCCTGTATGAATAAAATAATAAAAGGGATTAAAAGCAGGGCAGTAGGAGGAACTTTAAACAATACTGCGTGACACTGCCCGGGTGATAACAGTACGTGATAACGGCACGGTAACCATAAGCTTCCAGGATCCAAAAATATGGACTTAATGAACACAAAGTACGAGACGGACAAAAGGTTCGGTCCATATCTGTATATGAATCTGTTGACGTTAAGGTTATGTGAGGGTAAAAACAGCATTTGCAGCACACACATTGTCAGATTCTGAATTTGCTTGTTTTTGTGTCTTGCAGTGAGCTGAACTCTCCGGGCCACCGTAGAAATCCTGATTTGCATATCCAGACTGTGCTGTACAGGGTCCCGGGCGCTTTACCTTCTGTCAGGTGTCACGACGAGCTCCCACCATCTGCTGCTCCAGGTGAGGGTGATCACGTATGATGTAGTGTTTACAAGACGGCCACCGTAGCACCAAGATGACCTTTACTCCCTCCAACACACACACACACACACACACACATAAAAACAAATCCCACACATCAAGCATGGAAATATTCTGTCTTAATGACCCCGTTATGAAACTCAGAGCTCGTTACCTCGTCCATTAATTAATGTGTTTTAATTGCAGCAGTGATGTATGGAGGTGTCTCGCACCTGAAAGGCAGGCTCGCCCTTTTACATTATTAATATTTCAGAGGAGCGTCCATGTATCAGTTAAAGCTGCAGCCACACAGACGTGATGATGAGTCGTCTCTGTCACAAACGGGTCCTGTTGTTGTTGCTGTTGTCGCTCTGAACCGACATCTTTGTGTTCACTAAAGAGCACAACAATACTGTAACGATCTGTCCCCGACGCCGCTCTCGCTGCATAAAAAGCACACGTCTGCTCTCATTCAGTTTTATACAATAAAACATTATGGGCAAACTCGGGTGGTATTGATTAAATGCTCCTCAAATTTTGAAATCTCTCAGTTTGGAAATTGAATCTTTTGTGCAAAGGGTTTCAAGTCAGAGACAATATTTTCATGTGAAGGTTTACTGAAATGAAAGAGCCGTGGAGCTGCGGTTCATCTCGACCTGCTGTGAGCGCGTATGTCATTATCATTCCTGCTGTGGAATTATCTCTCACTGTGCCCACTGAAATTGGACTGCGTTTATCCTCAAGGACAAACACATCTGACAAAGTTAAGTTTCGTCAGCTTTCTGTCTCTCTCGCGTTCTCCCTTCTTTTTATCTTCAACCCGTTCTCCCAAGAAAATGGACGCAATCCACCTTGAGCTCCTTGTCTATGATCTTCTTTACCTCTCACTACTCACTGTGGCTTCACTCACTTTAAAGGAGAAGTTCTGTTTTTTACAACCTGGACCTTATTTCTAGCATAAAATACGTCATTTACTCACCCGAACAACTTTGGTGTAACTTGGAGTCCTTCGGAAGATATTTAGATCCACTCGCGATCTACGTATATCCATATAACGGGAGTTGTTGGGGCAACGATGCAGCGTCTAAATAAGACATTATCTGCTGTGAAACTCCTTCATTTCACCAATATGTTGTTATGAATCACCAGCACTATTCCCCCGTGAGCTCGGAGCGGCGCAGAGTTGTGTTGTTGTTGTTGTTATGCGGGTTTTTTTACTTTTCACTGACCTACGACTTCGGCAGTGGCACGGAAGTGACGTCATCGAAGTCCTAACGGCTTGTTTTTACGTTCAGTTTCTGAAAACCAGCTGTGTGGATTTCTCTGTTGACTCAGGCTTTGATACTTTGACAGCACTATAACAGAACCAAGAGCAGCTTTAGATTAAAAAAAAGACAGACGTTTACACACAAAAGGACCTTTAAGGTAACACAAAGAATAAGGGAATTATGTTTCCAAATCTCATCATCGTATTATCAATCAATATTACAACCGATAAAAAATGACAGTCAGAGCTATAAAAGCAAGATTAAAGTTGTAATTAACTGGAATTATGCTTTAAATCTCACACACTTCCTGCACATTGTTGCATGATAAATGTTGGAGAATGTCCTCCTGAGGAATTTACAGGAAATACCACCCTCACCCCCCCAAAAAAAGAAAGACATATGCTTACATTCAAGTGATAAATCCCTCCAGCAGATGTTGAATTATGATTCTTGTCTGTCAGAAACAAAGGCCTGATGAACAGTACCTTCTTCTTTTTTTTGTCTCATTAGTGAAGTTGTTTTTGTTCCTAAACCGAACATACTTCAACCTTTAGGTATAGGATAATGCAATATGACACAATATAGGTCATCGCAGAGGTGAATATCAATTTATTTTGACATTTAATATGGAGAACTTGTGATTCTGTTCAGTCACAGAGTCACTTCCTCACCCCTCACCCCTCTGTCCTCATCGCTGCTTGTCTCCTCTTTCTGATGGAGTCGGGCTCGGAGGGGGCGCTGGATCTCCTGCTGGCTGTCATCAAGGCTTCACACACACACACACACACACACACACACACACACTCACACACACCCTCCTGCAGATGCCAGTATTAGGCAGCCAGTTAAGACTTTATTACTACGCCGTGAGATTAGATTAAAGGAAGTTTTATTGTCCTTCTCCCTTCAAGGTCCTTAAAGTCCTGATCTCTGTTTGACTTTGCCACTTGAACAGTCCAAACCACCCATTCATATTTCAAGTGTCAGTCATGGATAAAAATGAATTGCACAGTGAAAGCAGCTCCTCGTAATAAAAGTCTTCGCTCATCGTGATCGTGAGGTAAAGCCCGGTGGAGCTTCTGTTCATGATGGATGTCATGTCCAGAGCTCCCTGCGCTTCAGCTGAGACATCACCAACCAGCCGCTGACTTTAACTTTACGTGTTCAGACTAAAGGTTGTAAATATTCAATCAGTTTTCTATCAATATTAGTCAATAAATAATAATCCAGTCAGTAAGAGGTACTACCAGGACTGTTTCTCTAAAACATAATATTCAGACTTTTCTGTTTTTCTTTAGTAAATTAGAGGCTGAAACACAGAATATTCATGTGTCTTACAGATCCTTTCTGTTTCCCCCCCAAAAAATATTAAAAACACCTGAGTGAGCCACAGGATAACACACACTCTGTCATCACCCAGAACAAACACACTGTCGTTTATTTTCTCCTCAGTCCCTCGTAAACTCTGCTTTTTGCCTCATAATCCTCACTCCTGCAACAGGTGAGGCTGACAACGGTCGGCAATAAACACACCGTCCCGCTCATGAAACTGTACATGAGTGAGCCATTTCCATAAATTGATATTATGTCCCCTGTCTGAGCATCTACTGTACGTATGTGCATCATATAACTGGACGGATATTAAGGGAGTCTCCGTACGTCACAGTAAAATGGTCTAAATCAGACCTTTAAAATTGTCATCTGCTGCCTGGTTGTCATCTATTAATCTTTAATGTGAGCTATGATGTATGAAATTAAATCCTAAGTGCCATAAAAGACTCTGTAACAGGTGAGATGTGGTGCTGGAGGACTCTCGGTTGGCTGCCTCCTCCTCTCTATAGAGCTGCGGTTGTGGACCTGAGGCAGGGTCGATCCGGATCGTGCCACTTCACATATCATTCCTTCTTCATTGTAACCGAACCTGAGTCCACATTCAGTCCACTGGATTGGATTCCTGTCTTTTCCACTCTGCTGACTCCAGTCCAGTCAGTCCAGGCCAGAGTTAAGGAAGAGGTGCGACAGCTGGTCAGTAATTACACTGCTGGCCCCGGTAATGTGATTTATTAGGTCAGGCTGGAGCAGTGAGTAAGTCACTCAGGCAGGTAGAGCAGCGAAGGATTTCCCCTTCCCTCCTTCACTAACTGAGAAAGATCACTGTGTCTGTCACCCTCTAGTGGAGCGAGTGATGAAGTGCACCCTGGGTCTTACTACTGGAACATCACTGAGATGTTATCGGAGGAGGAAAACAGAATCTGAAACAGCAATAAACTGCAAAAAAGGAGGAGGATAACCACTGCAGGTCAGGAGGCGGACAGTAAATACACATATATAAATATTACAGATGCAAACAGCCTGGTTCGTATGGCTCAGGTTCGTGCTTTGTGTTGCAGTGCATGCAAGAACATTTTCAAAACTTTTTCTGTTTTGCAGTGACAAAAAGATGAAACATGGGACAGTAAGGAGACTTTCTGATGGACGCAAAGTGAAGATAATGGTCCGATAAAGTCTAAGTACAGTTGTGTTTCTGGATGTCGAGCCACAAGGCCGTTTGTGTCTGTTCAAGTCACTGTAATAATGACGTATTACAACAATATGCAGCGATATGAGATTAGATCGTGTTGGAGACGCTGCTGAAATAAATATCTTAACTGTAACGTGGCCCAAATCAGCTGTCCGTATATTAGAAGTAAACACAGCGAATGAATGAAAAGTAAAATGTTTTAAACTTGAGATCGTTAAGTGTGAAAATGGAAAGTTAATGCGCAGCCAACAGTCACAGCCAATAACTGATCAATTATACATGTGTGTGTGTGTTTGTTCTCTCGGTTTGATGTTCTTAGTTTTTAATTTAAAATGTATCTCTCATCTTACATTAAACATCACTCGACAGAGCACGATCAATACCAACATAAAATATGGAGAGTTTTGTTGTTTTGTTGTTTTTTTTTTTTTGTGGGAATTTATGAGATTTTATCCAGTTTGTTGTGGCCTGCACAAATCTCTGACCTCTGACCCCTCCAACACCTTCAGGGAGAACTGGAGCTCCGACTGTGAGTCAGGCCATCGTCAGTGCTGGAGGATCAAATCCCTGCAGGGTCCAGAGTCCAACGTCAAACCTGTGGAGGAGCTGAGCCTCACGGTAAAACGCTCCTCCTCCTCCTCCTCCTCCTCCTTCTCCTCATCCTCCTCCTCCTCATCCTCCTCCTCCTCTCTTTATTTTTGTTTTTCTCCCGCCTGTCCATCACCACGCGCTCCTTTCACTTTATGTCGCCGTAATTAGAAATGGATTATTCATGGTACATTTGCGGTGTATCTCAGGCCGCTGCTCCCCATCAGCTGCATGATACTTCAATCAGTGTTAAATCAGCTCATAGCTTTCACAGGAGCTGCTGGGGTCACAGGTCAAACCCAGCATAGTACATTTTAAGGCTTTTCAATTGTGCCTGAGGGATAGGTGTGTGTATGATGGAGGTGACTGCGATGCATGAAAAGCTATTATTCATGTGTGTGTGTGTGTGTGTGTAGAAGTGTATCATGAAGAGATTTCAATTAGATATGAGGTTTCTGATCATATACAGTCTATAGTCCGTGTGTGTGTGTAAATGATGAACATGTCACTCGCTGCTCTCTTTCATTTCGCACCTCCGCCTGCAGCTGTGTGCGGTCACCCAGAGGCCAGCGAGGTGCTGATGGGGAGCGTGAACTCCCAGCAGGGTGCCCTCCTCTGGTCAGCGGTGGGATTATTATCTGGACGACCCGGTTCAGGGCAGTAAGTAAGGTTTCTACTGCACCGTGATGTTTTATCTGCAGCGGCTTGATAGAGTTATTGATTCACCCAAATTGCTCAGCAGGAGTTCTGGGATCCGAGCCGCCCTTTTTTTATAGGTTATTTTTTGTGCTGGAATGAAAACAAAACTGTGAACAGTCGAATCTCTGCTCTAATGAAGTGGCGTTATCTCAGTTTTTAAGTAAAATGTCATTTATTTGCTTCTCCAATAATGTGTTCAGTGGATTTTTTTTGGACTCACAAGTGAAACTCAGTGTGAGATTAAATTCATTTTATTTGCTCCAGATTTAAATATTTTACACATTTTCCATGTTTTATTAGAACTCTTGATATCAACAAGAAGAAATAATTGTGGGTTTAAAAACCAAACAACTCAGTGTAGTTTTACATCTTATATCCACCACAGTACTTATATAGAACCAGCTTTGGTTGGCAATCACACAAATTAAGGGAGTTATCAGTTTCACAGGATTCATGAGTTGTATCTGAGGAAGAAAACTGACAAACTGACAACTTTGACTCGAAATCAAGAGATTTGCCTTTTAACAAACGTAACAAATGCAGTTATAAACAGTCGACGCTGGATGAAAATCAAACTTCTCTATCACGGGAAGTTTAATTAAAACACTTGAGAACAAAAACCTGCTCCATGAACTTGAGATAGTCATGACATCCAATTAAGCAGTCCACATGTAGGTAAGGATTAACTGCACTCATAAGAAAGTTACCACAAATAAAGCCTTTGTTTTCATCTAAACTTTTAATGGGCCTTTAATTTGATCTACAGTGTTGTTGTTCTGCAGTCCGCTGCAGGTGTTGTACATTTAACTTCCTGAACACGCACAATGATTCTGTGTGTGGCATCTGAGAAAGTGATTAAAAGCACAAAATCGTCAGAAAAACCAACAAAACTGCAAGAAGTATGAAAACAAAACCAAAGATTCGTAAAAGGAAAGGCCATAAATAATAACAAAGGTAAGTAGTAAAAAAAAAAAAAGGTTATTGACACAGCTGGAAACTTCCACGCACTGAAAAACACGTGAATAAAATGTGAATGAAAACAACTTGGAACTAAAATCAGAGTGAACCAGGGTTTGTTTTGTTGTTTCAGCACCACGGAGAGCTCCCGGCCAGAGCCAACGGAGCCGAAAACTAAAGAAGAAGTGAGCTAAACGCCGTTCATTTCCATTATACAACACAAACCATGCATCTCTAAATGTGGTGATTTTGAATTACTGTAATAAGAAAAAGCATTTTAATGAGATTATTCTTTTTAAATAATCACAGAAATTGGTGAAAATCCATCTTATTTTGTGGACTGTTGAGTGGTTGCCATGGACATTTGGACATTTATTCATAGTTTTTAGTTACATACCTTCCAAAGCAACATTAGCTGGACAATTTTTTTTTAAATTCAGATCAGATTTGCTCAATATTTTTGGTTTCAGAACAAAAAAAACTTAAAAAACCCTGCTTTGATCTGGCTGCACTTTGTAATCAGTGCTAATTAGCGAATTTTAGCACATCAGTGTTTTTTCTTCTTATCCTGTTAATTAACTTGCAACCTCTCAGATTTATCTCAGAGATTGTTCTAAAAATGATTTTTATTTTACTTCTTACTCCTAATTTTTAAGCTCTTTCGTCAGGGAACAATTAACAGGGACACCAGGGATCAAAGGACTTAAGGGAGTTTATCTCCTCTTGGCTTGGTGACGATCCACCTTACACATTATATTTCTGCCTCTCAGACCTCTCAGTGGCTCACTGCTGAAGATAATTGGAAAGTTTTTTTGGAGACATAGAAATTAAGTATTACATAATTATTTTCATGCTTTTCTACAACTTTTTTTTTTTTTTTTTTTTGTCTTCTGGAAACAAAC
>OMNW01024217.1:1147-26492 GCA_900303245.1 Selene dorsalis
CCCCCCCCCTCCATGCACACGCACAAACGTGCACATAGACTTATTTGGGTGTGCTGACCTAGAACACCAAACACAATCAGTGGTGCAGCAGATTCCCATCAGCGCAATGTAAATGAGATGGAGAGGCATAAACGTGCTTTTGTTGCAGAAACTCCTCAGCTCAGTGGGTACAAGAAAACACAACCTCAGGCTGGGACACACACACACACACGGATGCAAGCTTTCACACACACACATACATACACGCCAGGGACAGATGTGTATGCCTACACACACAATGGAGTTGAGTTCGCTCCCATAGTCACACGCAAACACTCAAAAGATAATAACTCAGCTCATAAGAGATTTCTATCAAGATAACTTCACTGGCTAAAATAGAATCCAGTGCTGTGTTTGATGGGCCACATGACATATAGCACCATATTTCGCACACACACACACACACACGATGCACACGCACATTTTGCAGCAAAGCATCATTATGTTCAGACAACGCAGAGGATGCACACCTCCAAAAACATGTCGCAAGTTGTGTTGCACGAGGGCCCCCCCTCACTGTCAGCACATATCTACGCTGCGATCTGGCATCTCTTGATTAAATATTCAAGTGATCCACTGATAAATATGTATGCTTGTGTGGGTTCAATATTCAGTGTGCGAGTGTGTGCATGGATGCCTCCTATATGTGAAAACACTCGATTGTCCACACAGATGTGCGCTCGGGTTCACACACGCTGCCTGCAGGCACGCAGCGCCTACTGTCAATTCACTAATTTATTAGTTTCCAATGTTTTTTTTAAGTCATGCATGAACGCCGCCTTTACTGAGCACTCTTTGTCCACAGTCTGCTAACGCGGCTCAACACATCAGTGTTCTTCATAGCTCGCATCAAGATACAGATTTGGGCAAGTGAAAAGTTTAAACTGGGTCTCCGCTTCAGGGGAGGTTAGCAAGAAGGCTTAATAAAATACTCCAGGCTAACACTGGACTTTTCTTATTGAATTTAGAGACCATGCCTTTCATAGAATATGTCCTACTCACTTATGGATTTTTGTCTGCGATCTGAGGATGCTAAGTGCTATATACTCTACGGATCACAGCAGTAATATGTAAGGCTTGAAAACTGTGATGTTGGAAAAGGATAAGTGAGAGTGATAAAAACATTTCATAAATCTATAATTTCTTCGTTTTTCATGAATGAATGAAATTACATTTTGCACAGAGAATAGTGAGGAGATTTAGTTTTAGGGCATTTTCATAACTAAAGTTCCTTTGCTCTGGCTCAATTCAGTTCATGAGTTCGTAAACTTGATGCATTTTCCTCTTGGTTCAGTTTGTTCTCACACCAAGAAAATTACCGTTACTGTACTGTTATTACTGTAACAATTACTGTTTTCACACCTTCCTGAACAAATCGTTCCAAGGGGGAAAACAAGTCAGGGTTTGGTTTAACCAGACTAAATAGTGGAGGTGTGAAGAGACCCCTCATCTTTAAACAACAAAGGTGTGACAAGATATTGTCCTGTCCTGAGCCTGAGGCAACTCCATCAAGTCTTGAAAAATCCTCTGGTAAAAGTTAAAGGTAACAGGTAGACTGTGACCTGATGGTGACACAAGCAGGATTGGTGAGCGCTTCCTAAATGCAATCACTGCTCGAGTATCTGCTTAGCACAACAAAGCACTAATGGGGCATTGGAGACATTGTATCCACTCTATCGTCCATCCTGGACTGACCATTACTGCTGTGACAGTGGACCTCTCTGACAGCTGATATTTTGACCCATCATAACTGGAAGTGCAACCAATAACTTTAATGATGGTTCCATTCAATTTAGGTGTGGCACCAGGCCATGACAGTCAGTCAGCATGCACAGTGTTAGAGCTACAAGAGTGGAACACCCACAGTAAATGGAAACCAGCCATCGTTACTTTTAGTATTTACACACATTTGACATCATTGACAAATCCAACAACTGCCATGAGTAAAATTGCATTTCCTCACACACTGGTCATTGGGCTGCCAAAAACAGAAGGACGTGGAGTCTGCAAGAACATTTGAGCTGAAAATATTTTGTGTTAAATCAAGTGATTGACAGAAAATCTTAACAGCAACAGTTGCCAAAATATCCACCAGTTCTAGCCTCTCAAAATGTGAATATTAGGTGTTATCGCGTTATGTTATGATGTTAAAGTGAATACTTTAAACATGATGGGCATTTGTCACTATCTTGTGACAAGACCAACTATAACATTGATTAATCACAAAAATAATCAGCAGATAAACCAATAATGAAAATTATCATCATTAACAGCCTAAAATTAAGCCGTTAGCACATAGATAACTTTAGACTGTTAATTTCTACTGAGTCAAAAGTAAAGAGAGCTAAAGAGTAGAAAAAAAAAGTTTGAAAACACTCAGCAAACGGGTTCTTATTTCATCACCTTGAAAGTTCATCTCGTCACTTGCGAGCAGGGTGCAGAGCTGCGGCCTATTAAAGCCATGACATTTCAATAATTGCCTCTAATCTCAGCATCATAGGGAGCCACAGTGCACTTGCACCCACATTGATGCTTAATGATTAATGCCCCACACACACACTTGACACACACCCACCCACATACACACACATACGTATAAGGAAAAACTTTAGACTTTAAGATGGACGTGTGCATCCCCACTCTTAGTGTGTGTGTGTGTAAATGTGAATCTGCACATGTCTGGCTGCACATATTGATGTCTTACACACAAACACACACCATGTCATTATTATGCCTTCATTTCTTTATACCTTAACTCTGTGCACTAGTTTTTTTGTGTATTTTGTTTGTTTATTGACATGTGAGGCTGCAGTGGACTTCTAACCATTAGTGGTTTAGACACAACACCTTCCCTAGATTCACCTGCACAATTACATCCATAATTTCATTGCGGGAGACACTAATGCAACTAACAAGGCGAGCGTAAGCAGTCAGAGGGGTGTCAGGGGAAACACTGTTGGCTTGTTTATTATGAAAGCTGCATCCGTATCTCTATTTGTATATCTGGATTACAATACAAGCATAAGCAAGGATAACACACCTTTTTTTGTCCCAGTCCACTCCACACATACAGTGCCTAAACCTTTCTGTCTTTTTTTTCAGGATTTCTTTGCTATTCAGGTGTGCAAAGGCACTGATTGAGTCTTTTTGACCCCTGTTGTAAATAATGTTGATTTGGCTCTGACAATAGCAGTCTTTGTCCAGCTAGGCTGCAGGGTAAAAGGGGGAGGAAAAAAAAGGGAAATTCTGATCTTTTCGAATCAAGAATTGATCAATTTACCGGATTCAGTACTGAACGGCATTGGTATTAAAAGGAGGTGTTGTTTTATCTATAATGGTTAAAATCTCCATTGGAGGAATTGATTTCACAGCCACAGCACAGATGAGCTCAGCTGGGATGAATTACATGTTATAGGCTTAGAATGTTAAGCAGCATTACAAGGAAACACACAGGGACCATCATGTGATATGCACTTTAATCATGCACAGGAGATGGATCGGCTGTGTTCCACAAAAGGCAGGAAGGTATGACTCTGTGGAGTGTGTGTGTGTGTGTGTGTGTGTGTGTGTGTGTGTGTGTGTGTTTGCGTGGGTGTGTGTATATGCAGAGTCAGAAAGAGTGAAAATCAGACAGTGACAGGGGAAAAAAAAAGAAAAGGAAAACACGAGACGGAACAGCCGAGCAGTCTTAAAGCAGCTTTTATTGAACACTAAGAGGGGAGTATAGGATGATGAACATCCAGGCTGCTCTTTTCACATTGAGGAAATTGCATTTGGGAATATTGAGCTGGCTGGTATGATGAAGTACACAACCCCTCCTTCACACACGCAGGCAGGCAAGTGCGCACAATTTTTTCAGGGTACCATGTATTAGCGGTGCGGAAAAGACCATATTTACAGAGTCAGAGCTGTGCGCACACATCTCACACACACACACACAGGATCTCATTTAGTCTGTGTGCATGGGTTGGATGAGCACTCCATATTACTCTCTACTATTGAAAGAGCGGAAATGAGAATCGCTTCAAACAGGGGGAGAGAGAGAGAAAAGAGGGGAAAAAACACAGAGAGAACAGAAAGTGGCAGAGAGAGAAAGAGAGAGAACACAGGAGCGAGGAATGAATGAGCAAATGATAAAAGGAAAGAATGAAAAAGCAGAAAGCAGGTAAAAAAAAAAAAGAGAGAGACATGCTCCACTTGCTCTGTGGCTGTTATTTCAGAGGCAGGAGCTGATAATGTTGGCTGCAATTCATCCCAGTGTGAAAGGACACATCAGGATTATTTTTCGGATAAAAAAAAAAAAGAAAAGAAAAAAAAAATCACTATTCTGATCGGTCTGAACCAGAGTCAACAGGTTCCATACAAACAGCAAGCAGACAGATCATTACCCAGGACAGCTGACTCCATCAAAAAGAGGGAGGAATGACACGCTAACCAGCACCATCACATTAGTGAAGCAGGGACAGGCTGCATTGTATATTGAGAGCTGTGGATCTTCCAGAAGGGTGAAAACATAAAATTAAAAGCACTGAGAGGTAATTTGTACAAAATAAGGACAAATAATGACAACACCTGTATAGGCCTGAAATGTCATTGCAATTGTATAGAGATTGTACAAATGCACACATCATAATTCGGTAAAATGTTTGGGACGGCAGTGGGTATTCGGCTTCTATGTGCGCACTAATGCACACACAATGAAACGTCTCCAGTACAGTTGAATAGCTTATTTAAATGCTGCAATGACAGAGATATAAATTACAAAGAGAGCTGTCAATAACGTACTGTACGCACTTGACTAGCAATTACGTCTATACACAGAGCAACAAAGGCAGACAGCAAAGTAAAATACAATCAGTCTTTCACACACATTCAGATACTCATGCTCACTCACGCGCGTGCACACATTTGCACGAACACACACACGGGTCACGGAAAAGTGGCTGTCACTGTGATTGGTTCCTGCTGCCGAGGGCAAACCCACAATAGCCAATTATCTGTCATTATACACCACGGCAGATCTTGTGGGCTGGATGTCTCTGCATGTGTTTGTGTGTGCATGTGCATATGTGCATGTATGTGTGTGCGTGCGTGCGAGTCATAGTGGGAGAGATTGGCAAATTGCTAGTTATATATTTCAGCATGCTGAAAGAAGACAGGGGAAATGTAGAGGAGGAGGAGGAGGAGGAGGCGGGTGAGAGGAGGCCAGGCAGAAATATGCAGAGTGAATATAAAAGGAAGTGAAGGAGAGATTGATGATTATATTTGACAGTTGTAGAGAAGATGGGATCACAGGGAGCCACAGACCTCCAGTGAGCTGTGTGCTGATGACAGATGTCTGGTGACCAAGACATGTCTGATGCAGCAGGGCCGGAGCATAGACGGCCACAGATTGAGGCACTCAGTCAGCGTTTGACTAGAGCTCCATCATATGAGCAGCGTGCGATCGAGCTGTGGCCAGTTTCTGAAACCCTATATGACAAGTGTCACTTTTTGCATTTCAGCTGCAAGAAAGCGCAGTATAGGGCCCATGCGCCGTGATGTCGGCTCTGATTCACAGCAGTGCAACGCTTTCATCGACCGGGCAATTCGGTCAAATTAACAAGGCGAGTAGTAAAGAGGTGAATTGTTCCCTCTCGTTTTCTCATAATGTTGGTGTGCATGTACGTGTTCACCGTGCCCAGCTTTACGATATGGGTTACAGTTAGTTAGAAAGCCCCTTAGCTGTTATGGAGGCTAATCTGACCGCAGTGATGGCAGAAAGCTCATATGACAATTAGAGGTGGACAATTAACCATTTTTCAGTCTAAGCTATAGAATTTATTTGTTTTTGCTGAGCAGAGTTTGAATAGTCTAATGAAGAGGTGGTAGCCATGTGGCAGCCAATGAAATTTACAAGGCAGTGGTTGGAAATCTTCCATTACTATATCTGATATTCCACTATTTATTCTATTTATTCCACCTACTGGCTAGTTTTTAAACAACAGACACATCAAAGAAGAAAGTCTTGGTGCGACAGTACAAAAGGAGCACAGTCACAATCACAAAAAATGTTCTGGTGTTTAGAAAAGTCAATTCATCCCTATCTTTGGACCTGGTTTTGAATTATCCTTTTTGCAGCCACAATGATACACTGTCGATTTTTTGGGATTGTGTAATGAGTTGCTCCATGCATTCGAAAATTACAAATAACCTCAGACCTCACTGTGAACATTTTTAATTTACCAATGAAACGAGAACTGTTGGTAATGACTTCTGTGATTACCCTCAGTCAAAGCCAATAGAAAGAAAAGTTTCTGCTGAAAGATTTAAAAACATAATTTTTCAATATTGGAAGGTCACCTCTACTATTTCAAGATGGCTTAAGCTGAACTGAGGAAAATTTTCAGATGCTTTGATTTCTAAACACATAAAACTGATAATAAGTGTATATGTTCTCTGTTATTTGGGTGATTTGTACCTTTAGGGCCTGATCTATTAAGATCCCAGATAAGGGGTGCTAAATTGCTTACTCCTGGTAAATTTTTCGGTTAGCCCACGCAAAACAGGTGATCTACTAAGAGTAACCCGCTAAATGACAACATGCGCAAACCGCAGTATTTGAATCAGGGTTTTGCGTGTGGTAATCGTTTCCATCATGGAGAGTGTGGACAGAGAGCTGGATGCCACAAACGCAGACTGAAATTTGATCTGATGGATTAATAGAGGGGCAAATCAACATTGTTGAGCTGCAGCATAGAAAACGTGGAGGATTATCTGTGAGAAAGTAAACGTGGTTGGTAAAACAAGAAAACAGATGAAGTGAAGAGAAGATGAGCAGATAGAAAGTCAAGAACAAAAGAAAATTTGGTTTATAATAAAACGTCAGCAAATGGGGAAGAGCCCTGATAAGTGTTGAGCAGCAGGTGCAGTTTACCGTAGCTGAGCAGGTAACTGGGATGCCTGCTGTCATTCACTGGGCTGGAGGTGCGTGCTATGGCGCAGAGCTAAGGCGGGCCACTCGGGCCACGCTCGGATCTAAACGCCCTGAAGAGAAGGATCAGAAAAGGGGTGAAGGCAGCGGTGACGTCTCTCCATCCTGGTCCCAGAGCTGAGCAGCCAGGTACTGGAGTGGAGAGGAGAGGAGCGCACTGGAGGAAAGATGTGCGGCGTGCATAACAACGCTTTAAAGACTTTTAACACACCTGAAAAACTGCTACAGTTCACTGGAATGACCCAGACACAAGGAAATGCAGAGATAAAAGAGCTTCTGTCCTGGTAGGTTTGCCCATTTAAGAGACGCAATCTGCAGTGTGCCCGGTGAGTAGATCAGCTTCAGCATATGTTTGCGCGTGCAATCAAGTTTGCACACGTATTTACACACGCAAAACTTTAGTAAATCAGGCCCTAAATGTATAAAAGACGTTACAAGTAAATAATATTACCCCATCTAGATTCTAGATAAACTTCTTAATTACTACTAAATCCTCTCTGTCTGCAACTGGATATGACGCCTCAATGACTACCCTGCATTGTTCCCTCTTCTTGGTAAGATGTTCAGCCTCATCACAAGTTAATCGTGTCTATCACAGTAATAGGACATTTTTGCTCTTCCATATTTTTTATTGGAGGGGAATCAATCTCAGCACAAGCTTGAGGCCTGATGGTCCGGCCTTCATGGTCACCTCTGCTGATCAGTGGTCACTGATTTGATGATGTTCTTGCTGCTGTTACTACGGCAGATTGCTGATGATGTTCTTGCTGATGTCAATAGTTCCACCATTTTAGTCCAGGCTGAAATATCTCAGTGAGTATTGGATAGATGGCCATCAAATTGTATGCAGATGACACGATGTTATCCAGCAGGATAAATCCTAGTTACTTCCATTATCCCCTAATTTTTCAATTAATGCAAGGGGATTGGTTTTGAGAGGGAACTGTCTTGACAACTACTGGATAAACCACCAATATCTATGATTAAGAATTTGGGATTCCTTAAATCACAATTTCAATCTATCCAAAAATTTTGTTCAACAAGTCACACTGCCCATTAGCCCCTATTGTGATGTACTGGAGCTACTTTTACTAACATAATAAACTAAGAGGGTGAGTGTGATAAAAACTATATCTGAAAATATCACCATGGAGTCTTGCTAAGGTACAGTATATCTGTTGGACACTCACAGATGTCGCAGAGTTGGGAAAGCACAATTTAGGCTTTGATTAATCTTCTTCTAACATCCTGAATCCTGCTCTCTTTGTAGAAGGGTCTGCCAAAATAGGTAAAACAAATTTGGCTGTCTCACAGTTTATCAAAAACTGGTGCTGTAGCTGTTTTGTTTGCTTAGTGTCCTCAAGTGTTAAGGTTTTAATGTCTTGTGTATTATGGTATATTAGATTGAGGATAAAAGACAAAAATTTCAACCACATCATTTTATACCTTTTTGTAGTTCTCTCTCAAGGTCACTTAATAGAAAACAAAATAAAAAAAGATACAATACTTCCCACACTACACATGAAATCTCAGTAGCTTTCAGGTCCTGCCATTCTGGTCCAATAATTGATTGTTAAAGCTTCTTTGCTGCCCTGTTGAACTGTCTTCCTATTTAAGACGGAATAATGCTCAGTCACGACGCATGAACCTAAGTCATCAAACCATCCACCTCAGAATAAATCCATTTTACTGTACATTCTTAATACGTATCCAGTGTGTGTGTTTATGAAGTATGACACTGATCTGTCTCTGCCTGTTTTACAGCTATGCTTCCATAATCCCTATCCTAATCCACTGCCTGTGTGTGTATGTGTGCGTGTATCTGTGAGTGTGTGTTTATGTGAGTTGTCTCTTTACGTCAGTGTATGTGAGGCATGGTATTTAAGCTTTTGCCTTTCAGAGGGCCTCTCTTTCCCACGCCTTCCACACTATATGTAATACCATAGATAACCCTCCAGTCATCCAATCCTCTCCATCGGACCACTCAACACAATGGCCTGGACAGAATCACTCTGCACTCCACCGTCGATATCTCCATTACCATTTCAGTCAACAGAGTAAACACACTGAAAATTGAACGGTTATGGGTAATATTACTTTTAAATGAGCTGATGAAATGGGTGCAGTGATGATGGGAGAGAGGGCAGAAAGCGGTTTGAGATGGAGAGGTGAATATGTCTGTGCAACTAAAGGATAAAGCAGCAGATCAACAAATCAAAGTTACTTTCCTAACAATTCCTCTCTTTTTTGATTAGGTTATTACAAATATGGAGATACTTCTACATCATCACTGTCAGGCTTGTTGACCTTGTTTTTTATAAACTGTTTGCTCTTCAAACTGATTGAGTTTTTCTCTTCTTTTAGCCACTATTTCTAATCTTTTTCTTCCAACAAAGTTTAACTTAGCTCTTTTTCTTTTGTGTAACTTACACAGTTGACTGATGGCTACCACCCTGAAGGTTGGGAACCTTCTGAGAAGCCACAAGCTAAACATGATGGGATTAAATGTTTCTGAAAGAAGAGAAATATATTTCACGCAAAATTTATATAGATTTAAGAATAGAACAATGACATGACCCAAGGTCTACAGAAAAAAAAAACACAGTCAAGCTGAGCAGATCACAGTGGGCACACTCATGGGTTGCACTAAACAACTTCATCATAAGAGGTCACCTGGTTGTGGACTCTGATCTTCTAGACTCCTGTGAACATGTTATTTATATTAACCTCCACTGGTTTTACTTCACACTGTTGTGATGCACAGGTGGGCTCCAGTAACCTGTGGCATCACTGTTGGGTGAGCTTGCAGGTGCGCAGGCTTCAACAGGATTGAAACTTTTAACCAGAGATGAAAGAGAATCTGAACTAGGACATTAGATGTAGTGTAAAAAAGAAAGAAAGAAAAGAGAAAGAAAGAAAGAAATAGATCATGTCTCCTCAGTGTTTAAGAATGGTCCTTGATGATGAATAGAGAGAGGAATAAGAGGTTGATGAGTGGGACCCTCAGCAATGATAATCCCATTAGCTCTGTACTGTATGTTAAGCTCTCCACTAATGACTGATGTGTGTGTGTGTGTATGTGTGCATGTGTGTCACATGTGTAGGCGTGCACAGTATGTGTGTGCGACTAAGTCCTTTTCAGACCATCCCAATTATCAGATGTGACTCACGTGAGGGTAATTACAGCATCTGAGACAGAGGGAACAAGGCAACGAATGACCCAGAAATCTACAGCCTAATGAAGCGATAACACACACACACACACACACACACTCTTTCTCAGTCTTTTTCTCATACCTCACACAGAGAGACAGGGACATTGTGGGACAGAGTCAAAAAGACAGAAAGGGGAACAATGTTTCCCTCAGATGACATTAGAGAGAGTAGAGAGATTTGGGAGGAGCTGTCAAAAGACGCTCTGTCAAGCAGCTTCAAGCTCAGCCCTCTTTCTAGTATGAACTAATCTGGCTGCTCTCTGTTCTCTGTCATATCTGGCCACGGCTCCACAGCACTGTGGTCCGCTTCCACAGGCGCGGATTAAGCTCGGCTACCCGAGACTAAATTCTCTATTGAAGAATCATCTAGGTGTAATCCTTGTGTGAAGCCAGCCCTGTATGGTACAGTACATTATGTCTTTCACAATGACTATTATACACAGAAGGCTGCACAGTGAGATACAGGAGACAAGCATGAAGATAGGTTTCTGTATGTACTGGTGGCAGAGCCTAAGGGTTGTTTTAAATTGTCAAGTAAAATGAGTTCAGTTCAGTCAAGGTGGCCTCCTGGGATCACATCAACTAATTCTGACAGGTTGCTTTTTTTTTCTTTTTTTTTTTACCTCCGTGATAAATGCAACATTTAATGCACCTGCTTATTTCTTTTAATAATCCTGTGTTTTTTCATCTTTGCTTTACATTTCAACACTTGCCTTTTCTTTAATTTCACTAAATTCTCAGTAAAAAACTGACACTTTTTTTTTTTTTTTACAGCAGCATCACCGTATAACAACAATAATTTAGAAGGGCCAATAAATTAATGTGCTAATCAAACCAAACACAGCACAGAAAATGTGTTTTAACCGTCCTACATTTTAAACTTTTGCAGTGTTTTATGAATGAAGTGACATTCATAAGAAGAAATATTTATGGTGTTAATTACCCAAACCTAAGAACAACTCAGAGCCTCTCTTGTGATTGGCTGACCATTATCTGATCGATGCACAGCCAGGTCAAATCACAGATGAACACACTGTAGCTGACCACTATAGTTTGGCAAAAGTCACTGGAAATGCAAATGGCAATGGTCAGTCAGTGCTGAAATGAGTGGTTGGACATTTGGACTACACTGTTCCAGCTTTATCTAGTGTGGAGCTATACCCCGGAGCCTTAGGCCAAGTTCCAGTGAAAATCAGTGGATCATCTGGTGGGTTTGGGGTGAGTAGCTGCAATGTTGCAGCACTGCGGTCCAATGCAGCTCCCCCAGCCTCCAGTGATACTAAATGCTCCAGGTGGACCAGTATGGTGCCAGTGTGTGTCCAGACCAGCCAGGGGGGGCCTGTGTGAGGCCATCTGGGACACCAGGTAGTTGGGTAATTGGGTAGCTGGGACAGCAAGAGTGGAAGACTGCATGAAGTATGCTTAGGCAACAGCTATACAGAAAAAGCCGTCAAACAGATAATAGTTTTTTCAGAGCTCTGAGTCAATGCAGTGAATATCATCATTTCATTGTGAGTAAACAGGTTTGCGGTCCACACACACACGCATGCATGCACACCCAGCAATATTAAGAGCTGGGTTTTCAGCCCAAGTGACAACAACACACAAGACACTTAATATAGCAAGATAAAAGTAAAGATTGTCAGAAGAATAGAGTCAACAAGATTAAAAGCTCCAGAGTCATTGACAGAGTGATTAAAAATATAACAGATTTCAGGCAAACACCAAATCTGGAAAAGAGCTGGACTGTGCTGGGGGCACATCTGAGGGCAGTGACAGTTTTGTTGTGGCGACACAATTTATGGAAGTCCTGACGGCTTCTTTTAAGGCACAGTTTCTGAATACAGGCTGTTCGCATTTCTCTGGCGACTGAGCTCTCTGATACTATCACAGTATCTCTGTAGCACCTACACATGCTTTATAATCAAAAAGGCATGAAAAATCACTTTTAATAATAACAATGCACTGATGAAAACATTAGGTGGATTATTTTACTTCCAAGAAGATTTTTCTAGACATCATCCATAGAAGATGTTTCATATTTACATATTAATAATAAACCCACAACAAAAAAAAAAAAAAAAGGATTTTTGTGCAGTAGAATATACCTGTGGTTCCAGGTGTCCACATGAGGGGACAGACCAATAAAGATACACAATTCAATATGTGGCATCATCACTAGTACTTAACAAATAGATTGACTCCAGTGTTACCTACCAATCTATGCTGAATGCAGCTTCTCTGTATATATCATGATAAACATTCTGGGCTCCTCTGGTTATCTGTCACATTCACTCTGTCACAGTGGACCACTGACATGGTCTTTACTGCCACAGCAATTCCAGGCTTCATTTTGCCTGCAGAAAAATGACTCAGATGAGTTACACAGAGTGAGGTATATACACTTGTAGATTGAAGGAGAACAGTGATGTTGCATCAGTACTCTCAGTAGCATCAGATAGCCTGAGCTGAGATACTGGAATTGGTACCAAGAGAGAAATATTGAATTAAGTTGATCAATGTAAACCAGCTGGATAAACGAAGATGCAATTCATGTCTGATTTATGGACATTTGAAAGGCTTGAAGACGCAAGACCATCAAGTATGACACAAAAGATAAGCAAAAACTACAGAGAAAGAGATTTTGTCGCAAATCCTCTCAGTAATCTCGGGCACTCTCAGATTTATCTTGCAACCTCACAAGGGTCTTGACCCTAAGGCTCATAACATCCTCCTCATAACAGAGAACGATGAGCAACCTGAAGTTGGAGTGCAATACTGCCTGCCTGGTGCATCACACCACACTGTTTCTACAGGTCCTCTGCTCACAAAGGCAGAGGGCATTTCTTTAGCTTGTACCAGTTTACACAACAGCTGCCCTGAGGTGTTAATTGAAGTGATAAGTGATACAAAGTGCGACACACTCATGGTGCTGGCCTGTGAGGCAGAGCGGGTTACCCTCAGCCCACACACTAGCCATCACAGGATCCCTCTCTCAGTCACACTCACACGGTCTGAACGTGTGTGTGTGTGTGTGTGTGTGTGTGTGTACATGATTGACTGTGTTTGAGATACTTGAGTGTTAAGTTATCTTGACCAACACCCCCACAAAAAAGATCAAATTCTCACTTACACAGATGAGTGTCTCTTCAGTACTGCGGTCTTCGTACAGACACACAAACAAACAGCCGTAAACGTCACACAAACACACCCACTCACCCACTCATACACACAAAAACAGCAACAGACACACACACACACACACAGGCCAGAGGCACCAGGCACTTCATTTCCGATTCCACCCCCTCTCCTTGTCCTCGGCACCCTCATATTCTACTCTGGCCTCCCCAACACTCAACCTTCAGTCACTATAGCAACCTCACACAGAGAGACTGGCAGCCAGAGGGCTAATCATGTCATTACAACATCTGTCAGAAAACACACACACACACACACACACCCTCAAACATGTATACAACAACATACACTCATGCGCCCCCTGCAGCGCTTGGACCCAGATGTCCCTACATCCATACAAACGGATAGGAAAACATACAAACACACACACACACACAGTGAAATAAGGTCAGGCTATACATGACTTTCATATGACTTTCTTACCTTTGTTCATGGTTCATCCTGGAACATGAAGTTAGAAAGCGGGAGCTGAAACAGAAGAGGACAAGATTTGTCATGTTTTTGAACTGTCTGAACACTTGATCTGTCAACAACAAAAAAAATATATTGATCTTTCTTTTCCACTGTTTTCCTTGGCCAGGAAGAATCATTTGCTTGAAAACCTGTCTTGGATGAGACAAGAGAGATAAATGAAGGGAGGCCCACTCAGGGACTCGCTGGTAAAAATGGGCCAATCGAGTGTGCTACAGAAACATGCCTGCTGGGTATGTTGCTCTGCTGCCACCTGTAGACCACACCTGGTTACTCCACCTACAAAAAGTCTCAGGACGCTGACCTCAGCTCAGAGCATTCACCCAGCTACAACTTATCAACCTGGGGAGGGAGAGACTTGGAAAAGGGAAGGGGTGTCTGAGGTGTGCGAAAGTAAGTTCCTGTTGCACCAGACAGACGTGAAGTGTTTCACACCCTGTCTGATTCAAAATCAATCCCCTCGATAACATCTTACTTCCTTTACTGTACAGTACATGCAACTCCCAGTGAAGCACTACACTCGGTGTAATCTCTGTGCATCATCTCACAATACTTTCAAAGAGTTTGATGAAATCTATTTTGGTTTTTTGAAGTTTGGAGAGGCTTGCTACCAAAATGAGTCACAGACACAAACTCGACTCAAACTCCAGCCAGCATCTGAAAAGGAAAGTGCCACTGAGAACACACACACACACACAGCCTACGTGCAGCCTCTGCATCTTTTAACAAACCAAAGAGGGGGTGAGTGAATGCTTTATATTTAGAATGGTGACGCTATGCGAACTTGAGCGCTAACATGAGAGGAAAGCTCAGCGATGCGTTGGAGAGCTGCATATTCAATAATGTATCAGAGGCAGCGTTTTTAAAACAGCTGGGGATCGCCGCTCTGTCTTGTCCTGTCTGCCAGTCTGTCCCTTTGCATGTCTTTCCTTCACTCTGTCCAGTGCGACGGCAGCAGATTTGCCACTCCTGTGGGGAGCTGATGTTTGGTTAAACTTTCATCCTGTCGACAGAGTCTTAACTCGCTCTTTCTGTCCCCGAGGATGAGCCTCTATCTCTCTCTCTCTCTCTGCTTCCTTCGTTCTCTTTATCTGAGGAAAGATCCAACTGCTTTCTCCTTCTGTTTGTACTACCTCTCTGTTTCTTTCTCAGTGGACATGGCAGGGCCTTTTTAGCAATATAAACGATACACATAACAGTCAGTGAAGGTTGTACAGGTGTAGGAGCATGTGTCTGTTTGAAGGTCATCGTGATAATCAATGCCTACCTGGCTCAGTTCATAGGTCCACCATGCTGCTTCATCCTTGAGGAATGAAAGAGTAAGAAATCTCCCCAGAATTCTCCTGCAGGGATACAGAGAAAAAGTAAAGAGGGAGGGGAAGGGAAGAGGAAAAGTAGGAAAGGGATTAGGAACAGACACTTAGCCTTTCAGAACTCACTGCTCTTAAAGCCAACTCTGGCTTTCAGCTAAGTTACTCCTGTTTGCGGCTGCTAGGACGTGCATTCGCATTGTTGTGTGTGTCTGTGTTCATGTCACTCAGACTGCAGCTTCCCATGTGCTCCCTGAGTTCAACTGCTGCAACGGAGTTGTTCCAAAAGCAGGTCGGGTTAAATGGACAGTCCCGGCTCAACTCCTATACTGAGGCAGGGGTGGGGTGGGGTTTGGCTTTTAAGGCTTTTAAGGCTTCCATGCCAGCTACTTACAAGCCGTACTGGGATGTGAGGGGATGAGGGGCTGAAAAGTGGGAAAAGCATACAGCACCTCAGTATGATAAGTATACACTCTGACAGATCAAAGGGGTTGCATTAGGACACATGTGAACACTGGCACAGAGGCATGTGAAACACTACTAGAGAGACCAGATATACATGCATATCTATAGGCAGGTATATAAGTATAGATGGCTTATGCATATATGCCTGCACATAGACACACACGTACACATCCAGATGTTACTCTTCCACGCTCTGCAATCTGCAGTGACCCCGTGTCATTATATCCTGAATACTTCTGCCATCTATGGAGTGCAGCAGAGCACACCAGGTCATAGCGAAATAGAAAATCTCTTCGCTGGTGGAGTGAAATAAGGATGGCTCTCAAAGGATCACGGGCAGTTGCTGTTATTTTCCTTATGAACTTCATCCTCAGTTCAACTTTGACAGCTCAAACAAACAACCTTCTGCAGTAATGCTGTGAGTCAGCCACTGTTATACAGCTGTTTTTTTTTTTTACTTCTTTTAAATTTAGAAAAAGAAACCATATCCAATCGGAGCAGTGATGACATACTCTAATTCTTATTGTAAGCCCCCACTCTGCATCAAGCTGTGAAGAGTCAGTCATGATATAATACGGCAAAAATAACATTGGGATTAGTTTACTATTGGCACTGTTGAGATGGTGAGAATGATTCCGTCACTGGCAGACAGAGCCAAGGTGCCATGGAGAAAAGCCGCCACTTGTCTGTGCTGTTACACCATTCCTGTGTTTGTGCTGCTGACCGACTTACTAAATAAGGGCAGAGACGATGATGGCAGCATACATTAACTGCAGGATCTGATGGCGTTAAGATCACGAGCGATCTAATTGCAAATGAAAACTAGGGCATGTGTCATTACTGCTGCATTCTTTGACAACATCCAGTTTTCCCTGGTCAAAATGGCAAGACCTCACTCAGTGGAATAAAAAAAAAAGATGAAACTGAAGGAGCCGTGTCTTTGCTGGAACCTGACAATCTGTCCGAGACGTGTTGTAGATTTCAGTGCTGCCTTCATAGCTTACATATGCTATATTTGCACTGTGAAAAATGTATATGTGCGCTATGTGTGAAAACTAGTTCACACCTTATTTTCAGCTGATGACACATTCCACCCTGGATTCCTCCACTTGCACCATGTTTCTTCTGTAACGATCTGACAATGGCTGGTGAAATCAGTTGGATGGAGGATTATTATAAGCATCGGTTACCCTTTATTGCGGGTGCCGGTTTTCCTCTCCATCATGTTGTTTTGCTGTTGGGTTTCAGTGCTCCCTGGTTGGAAACCACCTTGTTAGTGAGAATGTGCCTCACCTGTGCTGGCCCAGCAGAAGTAATTAAAGCCTCATGCAGCCTTGTGCTGGAGAGGAAGTGCTTGGAAACTAGATCATTTGGAAAGCTCACGTTGGCGCAAGCAATTTCAGTTTACAGCTCTTGCACAATAAGCTGAGAGAAGCTGTGTTTATCCTGTTTTGGAGGACGTGGCATTACTGTAGTTTCTTCCCAGATTTTGTGTGATAAAGCGGCACCCATGGTGAAAGCCTGTCTGCAAGCCCTTTTAGTTGCTTTGAATCTCTGCAAGGACTCTCATGGGAGCCCTTCAGAGCAGCCTCTGAATCCCTTTTATGTTGATGGCTGAAGTGACTATTCAGCGAGAGTTAAAATGTTGATAGTGATTTGAAGGGAATTCAACCGGAGTTGCGTCGTGTGGACATCACCTTGCAGGCTTCTGCTGATGGCAGGGAGGATTCAGGGCAAAATGGCATATTATTTAGGTCACAGAAGCACTTTCACAGACCCTGATCACACCATGAACCAAACTACTTCTGCGCCGATCTGCACAGCAATGGCCCAGATAATTTTTTTATGTCTAACCCTAACCAGGGCAGCTCAGTGGAACTTGGTTTACTTTGGTTTGACTTCACTCAGCATGTGCGAAACACTCTTCTTAGGTTTCTGTCAACTGGACTCAACATCAAGGCAAGTGGGTAAGCAGGGCGGCAGAGTCTAGAGTCGGCATCAGATTGCAGTCTTTTAAGCACTACTTTGTGAAATGTAGAGTCAAGCAGTACGGCCATGGTAACACTGACATGATTACCTACAAACTTCATCTCTAGACACACAGCCTTCCTCACACTGCACCTCATGCTCTCTCTTGACTGGCATTCAAGTGTGATCGTTTCCTGATCAAATGCTCATCAGAAGTACAATTTTCTATAAATGTGTATTTCAGCAGCAAAATTAACCTTGTAAACATGTTTACACTTTTGAGGTACATACGCAGCAGTGATTAAAGTTTTCCCAAAATGCTGAGGAGGTTATTGCAGGTCAGGCTGGTAACGGGCCCTCAGAGCAGCATGACAGCTCTGTGTAAACAACTTGAACTTGTTTACAGAGTCTATGCGAATGTCTAACGTTTAAGAGTTTACACAAAGGGATAGGCATCTAATCTGCCTCTACATGGCTGATTAAGCATTTCGAGAGGAGACATGATGCACAAACGGCTGCATAATTTAAGTGAGCCTACTCAAATGACCTCCTCCTGCTGGTGAAAGCCGCCGAATGTGTACTTCATGTGAGATGGCAAAATAACAAGGCGACAGTGAAGAGGCACACAGAGGACAGAACTTCAAGTCACATTTTACTTCCAAACTACATAAAAAATGAGCTTGATTTAAAAACCTAAAGTAGGTTGAAAACAGCTACATCTGGCATTTTGGGTCAATTCAGATTACAATGCGCCTTTTTGCCTTTGTGTGCTGATTTAATTTAACCAAATGCAAGACTCTAAACCAAAGAGTTGTGTTTTAAATCCCATGTCTCTATTGGGATTGTTGAGAAAACATTTATTCATAACACTGAATGGGAGCAATGGCAGAAATATGCAAAACAAAAAAAACTGCATGGCACAACACTCAAGTATGGAGAGAGAGGACAAAAAGGATCCTGGATATTAAATCAGCCCAGCTGTATGCACTGTATGAGGCGCCCTGACCCTCAGTTTATCCTGATATAATAGATTTGTCATTGCCTCTATTCAGTTTTTTTTTATTCTGCTCCTCTTCTTACTGTCAAGTGGTTTTCACACAGACCCTTAAATACTGTATGTATAAGAAAACATCAGCTGTTCACATGCAAGCCTGGATTAGCTTGTTGGGGCTTCTTTGTTACCACAGGTGAAGTGGTTTAACTGTGAATTATTTGCTATTGTACAACTCAAAAGGAAGAACTTAATGCTTCAACATGAATTATTACATGTGAGGTCAAAGATGTCTCATGCTGTACCAGAGAGTTTTATCGTCTTTCAGCACATTGTTTCGGTTTTTACCAGCTCTTAACTTTACTATTTTGGTTCAGGCTCACAGTCACCACACTGTATGCTAACAACAAGGTTAGTGACATAGTGGAGCATTTAGCAGCCAGGATTTGATGGTGACCAAAACTAAAGAACGAGAAAAAAACTGAAAACTGAAGGTGTAGGTGAAAAAGAGTCACCACACTCAGGAAGTCAACGTCTCTTTATTCAAGTCATGCACAGGATCTCCCACAACAGAGTCATGAGAGATGAGCTCCCCGAACAGAGAAAGTCATCAGTATTTAAACACAATGCAGAGTATCCTAAGACACGTCACACCGCTTGGCAATGGCCACGTTATCTCTTAGATTTCAAGGAAGTTGTTTTCGAAAGTTTGTCTCTCAAAGCCGTTTGCATACCTCCACTATCTTCAAGGCTGCTTTGCTAATTAAAACTAGACAGGTTCTCACAAAACTTTCAGACGGGACATATAATCAACATGGTTAAATGAACACAGTATTTTTCCATCAAAAGGTCACCAAGCAAATGACCAACTTTTTACACAAACTAATCATGTCTCTCTTTTAGTAATCAGAAGATCAGTGTGTAATCTGCAATTCTGTTGGCTCTTGACTATGGTGACATACATATACATATGCATGTCTCAGAATCCTGACTCAGTATATGACAGTTCTCTGGATAAATTCCTCTCTCTCACCACGGCAGCTTGTGAAAATGAAAAAGGTGGGCTGGCCCTCTGCAGCTGACAGAGGGAAATCGCACTGGATGTTATTTATCTGGAAAGGTTTATTGCAAAAACCTGCCGCATTATCTGTACTCTCTGATCTCATATAAACACAGCATGTCCAACGTCGGATCACAGGGTATTTCAACATTTGCTGAACCCCATGTTCAAACTGAACTTGGGAGAAATGGGTTCAGGTACTTTGTTCCCTACAATTGGAATAGTCTGAGGAAAACCTTGAAACTGAAATCTCTATTTTCACAGGAGACTTTTAAAAGACTGCATTCAGGTCTATGAGTGAATTTTCTGCCTCTGTTCATATTTAAGCTGCATATGTTTATTCTTGTGCACAGGTCCCTCTGAGATCACAATCTGAGTAAGAATACCTGTTTAAATAAAGGATTTAATGAATAAAGAATACAAGACCTCCATCGGCTGAAACCACCAATCTCAATAAATGCTAGCTTTGCTTTGTGCCTACTGGGTGTTTACATGGGAAATCATATGTGAACATGTTCACCAAATCAACTTTGTCAGGTGATAATGTGTGGCAGCTTGTTGGACTGCCCTCAAGTGGCCAAAAAAAAAAGAAAATCACATTCACATATTTCAGAAGCTGTGACAAAATCCAGGTAAGCACCATACATTTTGAGGATTTGCATGGGATTTGAACTTTTTAAATTCTTGTCAACACCACAGTCTCAAAGTGAAGTCAAAGTGGGGACAGCCCAGACAACAGCTGCAAAATAACATGACCTTAAATTGTTGGAGGGCAGCATTCAAACCTCCTTAAGTACTTAATGTACATAAACCATGGTTCTGAAGTACCAATCTGCTCTATTGTGTCTCTTAAAGGACCAAAGCACTTGAAATTCCTTGTCCTAGCACATAATGGCATATGGAAAGAGCTGAAATTCAAGGAAGATATCATTTTCACGTTTACTGGTAGGAAGAAAAAAAACTGCAGTGAAGGGTGGCTGTGAGAAATCTACAGCATAACAAAATTCCATGTAATGACACAGCTTGCACAAAAGGTAGAAAAGTCCCCGCTGTGAAACGGTGTCATGCCATTGTGAAATAATCCCATATTTTGAAATTCTATTTAACACTACAAGGACGAGAAAATCACGATGACTATTCTTCTGAGCAGCGGTTGCTATTGTGTGCTCGGGGTGGCCCTGTAGTCATGGATATATGGTGACAATTTTGAATTATCATTTGGTAGGTGCAACAAATTACTCACTGGTGTCCCACTTTTAAAGACATATTAGACGCTACTGTGCTCGGGGCCAAGAGAACGAATGACTGAGAGAGCGAATGAAGTGAAAGTGTCTACAACACAGACGGGAAGCAAGACAAATGAATGGGTGTTATGGGGGTGAGAAAAAGAGGGGGAGATAAAGAGAATTATAGCAAATGAGAAAGGGCAAATGAGATATGAGAGGCAGGAAGAGCATCTAATGTAGAGAAACTCTGATAGAGCTTTGCCTTGTTCCATCTGCTCAGCTATCATCTTTGAAAGGCAAAATTACACAGTACATCTAAT
Source organism: Selene dorsalis (assembly GCA_900303245.1). Classification (NCBI taxonomy): domain Eukaryota; kingdom Metazoa; phylum Chordata; class Actinopteri; order Carangiformes; family Carangidae; genus Selene; species Selene dorsalis. The sequence continues at coordinate 22,384 of OMNW01024217.1, forward strand.
TCCCTCGCACAGTTAACATCAAATTGTCTCAGTGCTAACATCCTAATGCTTTCACTTGCAGACAATACGTGCAGCTTTTCTCACTAAGAACGTGCAAAGTTCTGGATTAGAAACACCTGACATTTTTCTCTCCAAGGCGAGTGAGATGGAGCGATAATTTAGGCAGGATAAATAGAGAGAGGTGGCAGAGTGTCACCGAGGTGGCGGTGGGTGAGGCCAGCACGACCTGACTCCTGCTTGGTTCTTGCCTTTGACGAGATCACAAATGTTAGTCTGATATTGGATTCCCACGAGTGCTGAATGGGAATGCTGGAGCAGAATTAGAATGGCCGACAGAATGACTGCAACGGGCTTCCTAATGAAGCTTCTCAGTCCCTCTGCTAAAGTGACCCATTTTCTCTTTCTCTCTCTTTTCCTTCCCCCCTCTCGCTGATACAGCTGCCCCAAATTCTTCACAGGGAAGAATATGCATAAATTTAATTAAAATGGCTAAAATTATTGGGATAGATTTTTATATCCCACTTTTGCAAACCATTAGTCGTCGAGTTTGCTTGGACTCTGGTAGGTGAGGAGCCCGACAGGGTCAGTCCTCATTGTCAAGGGAAAATGTCACCATGGAGATAGTAAATTATAATAACACAAATGAACTTTAACTTTCCAGGATAACACTGGATTGAAAAGCTGTTTTTATGTGCATGTATGTGTGTGGTATCAAGACAATTATTATTATTATTTTTATTTTTATTTTTATTTTTACCAGAACCGAATACCAATCCTTTTCTAGTTCTTCAAATCATTTCCTGGTGTTTTTCTACAAAACTGTAAGACAATTAGGAAGGTGCTCTTCTTCCCCCCCATTTTCTTTTAATGCATTATGAAATTGTTTTTAAATACCCACCAGAATTCTTTGATTTTATTGTTCTGACACAATGGCAATGTTTTAGAAATATTAAAAGGGTTTGAGGTTTATGGTGTAGAAGTGTGGGGACTGGTCCAAATTGCAAACCCTTGCAAGATAGCAGGGGATTTTGTTAAATATCTTGCAATTAAAAATTCCCTGGAGCGACTGATTATACAGCACTCAGACACCCACTATGTAAGTGTACAAGGTTGTTAGCTGAACAGAAGATGATCTGTTTCCATGCTTGAAATGGCTGTGGTTTTCCAAAGGTGTTTATGAACACATTTGGACAGCCTGAGTAAGCCACAACAGACAGAATATCAATTCACTGCTGGCTTCACATTCAGTTCAAGTTGTAACAGTGCAATACATGTGTAAAAATCTTAAGTTACTTTTTTCAGCTACTACTACCATAAGGGATTACAATTTGAAGTTCTGTAATAACAATTACTTATCCTTCTAATGCTGCTTGGCAACAACAGAGTGTTAGAGTAGAACGTCCTGATTCTGCCTCTCTGGGCAGTATTACTGTGTGTCTAGATCAGGTCAGAAGTTCTTTGAAAAATAATAATGTTTTTGTGTTATATTTCTGTCCCTTAGAGGACTTCAATAAAAAACATTTCCAATAAGCCTTTGCATCACAGGACAGAAACTAGTTTTTCTAACTTATTGCTTTAGAAGAGAGATTTTAAAGATATGAACATGACCAAGATCGGATAATATTATACTATGTTTGTGTCACATTGTTTAAAATATACCTACAAGCTGCTGAGAATATGTCAGTCTCTTGCTTGCGGGTCTGAGTCCAAGATGCTGGGTATGTTTGCTGTCAACAAGTCTCCTGCTTGGTGTCAAGACACTGTTGGCAGAATGGCTGCAAATGCACCACTGCTGGCAGTTGTGTTAAAATAAATCCAACATTGTAATGCAGTTCATACATCCAGCTAATTCAAAAGGAGCTATTAAGGATTTCTGATAGAAATGCTGAATGCAAGATTTCATTAGTTCCAGCACTGAGTGACAGAGGCTGGTAGGGCTGATGCTTACTGTGAAGTCAGGACTTTGGGCTCTTTTTTAGAGGGGTATTTTTCACTGTGTTACAAGAAGTTTGATGGAGCGTTGATGTCAGTTTTGTGTTTGGGTGGCAGACCACTGCAGTGGGCTCCAGAGGCATGGGCAGATGGCCTGCATGTACCAAAAAATTTCAAAGCTGTCTTCTATTTTATAGTGTGCACTTAGCTTTCTTACTTGTTAGTTGCCTATCCACTGAAAATCATATTATGTGTTTTGCTTGAAATTTGGAGGATAACATTTTGTAAACTCTTGATGATCAGTTAAGGCTTCCTACTCAACCTCACTGTCTCATTTGTTTCTACAGGTTAGACACAGAATAAGTCACACTTGAAAACTGACATTTTAAAGAGGAACAATGTAGGGGTGTAAATCACCAGCTCTATCACGATACGATATTATATAATTTTTTTTGGATGACGATACGATGTTTACCGACAAGTCTGTCACGATACGATTTAAATTCAATTTAATTCACAAGTCTGCAATCGATATGATGCAATATCATATGCCCACAATGAATGTCCCGGATGCTAGCGAGTGCTAGCGGTGGACGCCACGGCTAACACCCGTTAGCTCGACGCTAACACCCGCTAGCGCTAGCGGCTAGCAGCCGCTGCTAGCACCCGCTTCCCAGCTCACAACTCCCTCCTACTTGCAGGATAACACTGGAGGCTCCTGTTACCATGACTGTCGGGTATCGGCCCGCGGCTCCAGCACTTCACTCCGACTGTATTTCCTTTTCTTTGCAGTCCTCCTTACTAGTCCTGAGTACTGCTGCTACTGCTACTGTCAGGGGCAGGAGGCTGCACAGTTGAGCCCGAGAGGAGGGGCCCAGTTTGAATGTTGTGTTTACAAACTGCAACAAACCTCGAACCTTTAACTGGCACTGGCACTGTTTGCATATGGCATGAGTTTTGTCTGTTGAGCCGCCTTTCCGTCTGAATCCTAAATATTTGAAATGGTGACATGTGAATTTCAAAATAAAGGCGTATCTTAAAGATGTGGATCGATGTTTTCATATTCCATCGATACAATTGGATCGCTACTCAATTAATCGATGTATCGACGTGGATCGATGTATCATTACAAACCTAGAACTATGCAAGTCCGCTCGCTTTTCCGCTGTTTTTCTAACTCCCGGCCATGTACATTTGTTTTTGACTAAGCTGGAGAAAAGCAATCCATGGAGCGGAGGATAAGATTATTTATCATATACCTTTTACAATGTGTGTATTTGTGTGTTTTCATCTGTCATAAACAAGAAGTTGCAGATTACGGGGCGTTTGTGTTGTGGTGCTGGGACAACGGGTTGGAGGCACTGATCTTGCAAGGTTGGTGTTCGGCCAAGAGACGCTACGTGGAAGGCAGAGAGCCTCCATTCTCCCTGTAAGAGGTCATTGAACCATCACAATTACACTGAAGCTGTTTAATTAAGGTGAAAACTCTTGCGTAGTTCCCCTTTGATATAATTTAAAGGAGCCCTTCACTGAGCTAAACTGCGTGACAAAGGTGGTATAATGAATAGAATGTTTAATGACAAATATATAACAAGTAATTGATTACATTTTTGATGTTCTTGGTGTTGGAATCTCATAATATAAAACATAGTGAAATCAATTTCTTAATTATTTCTACAATCTGATTCTTGTTTGTAAGATGCGTCTTTTTCTGTGCTGATGGCGTTCTGTCTTCACATCAGGAAGGAGGAGTAGATTTCTTCTGTCGCCGCTCCTGCGGCTGCATGAACGTGCAAGTTTGTGTGTGTGTGTGTTTGTGTGCTCGGGTGTGTTTGTTTCTTCCTGAGCATCTGCTGTCATCCCGTTGGTGAAAAACGAGGTGCATATAAGTCATTCAGTGAGAGGTAGTCACTAATAGGATAGAGGCTGCTCCCTCTCAGCTACCCAGGCACACACACACACACACACACACTTCCACAGGAATGAGCTATGGTCTTATTACCCACCTGACTTCCTTGCAGCCGGTGTCCTCCCGTAAAAGCACAACAACACTGTTCCTGTCCTCTCTCCTACACATGCTCCATCCATCCATCCATCTATCCATCCTTGTGCTCCCTTCTTTTTCTCACATAGCCCCCACCTTTTCATTGGACTTTTTCTTCTTCCACACACCCTCC